>CM019154.1:22430093-22719656 GCA_009733165.1 Naja naja | reverse complement strand
AGTTTATCCAGATTTGTATTCTTTGTTTCTATCCCATATTCCTTTATGTCTTTGTTATATCTTGTTTTAATTTGTAAGTAAACCCAACTATCTATTGATATGCCTTGTGTTTCCAAGTCCTGTTTTGTTTTAATTTTCCATCTGTATCCAATATCTGATAATATTTAAGTTTTTATTTAAATCCATTGTATTTGGATTAAGGTTGCCTCCATTGTTGAGAACCACCTTGGTATTTTTATATAATTTTTCTTTCTTATTTCGGCCCAATTTTTAATCAATGAGTTACATATTATATGTTTCGTTGTATGTTTTGTCTTTTGTCCGTCGGGTTCCATAAGAGTGCATGCCATCCTATTTGTAAGTCATGCCCTCTAATGTTAGCATTCTCTTATTTTCTAGCTTTTCATTATCCATAACAAAATCGCGGCTTTAAATTTCCCAATCTGGCAATCCCAATCCTCCTCTACTTTTATCATCTTGGAGATATTTTCTCTTTATCCTTGCCCTTTTCCCATCCAAATAAACTTCATTGTCATTTTATTCAACTCCATAAAAACTTTTTATTTGTTAATATTGGGATTGTCTGAAATAAAACAAGACTTTGGGAAGTATATTCATTTTGATTGTTGCAATCCTCCCTAAAGGGATATTTGCAATTTGCTCCAGATTTCCAGATCCTTTTAATTTGTTCTAAAATTTTATATAATTATCTTCCCATAGCATTATTGTTTTTGCCCTTATCCAAATTCCTAGATATCTTATTTTGTTTACTATTTGTAACCCCATAATTTCTTCAAGCTTCTTTTGTTTGGAATTTATTATATTTTTGACTAGTAATTTGGTTTTCCCTATTTACCTTTAAACCTGCTAGTTCCCCAAATTCATTTATTTCTTTCATTAATATCGGCCTGTCTCTAAAGGTTCTTCTATTATAAATACCATGTCTCTTGATGCTTGCGTTTTGTATTCTTGATTCTTAATTTTCGCTCCTTTTATATTTCCATTTCCCCTAATTCTAATTAATAGTGTTTCTAATACTGTAATGAACAATAGTGGTGATAAGGGCAGCCTTGACCCCTTTCTCTATTTTGAACATTTTGGTGGTCTCGCCATTTACTAATATGTTTGCCTTTTGGGTGTCATATATTGTTTATCATTCCTTCAAAATTATGTCCAAACTTCATTTTATTAAATTGCTGTTTCATAAAATCCCAATTCAAATTATCAAATGCCTTCTGTGCATCTAAAAAATTAGGGCCATTTGATTGCTCGGGTGACTTTCGTAGTATTCTAATATATTTATTATTGTTCTTATATTATGTCTAATTTGTCTTCTCGGCAAAAATCCATTTTGATCTGTGCTAATTTTTCCACTAATAATTCCTTTTAATCTTTGTGCCATAATTGTCATAAAAATTTTATAGTCCGTATTTAAAAGCGATATTGGTCTATAATTTTTAATTTGATTACTATTTGTCTCTTCTTTAGGTATAAGTGTTATGTATGCCTCCTTCCAAGTGTTGGGAATTTTGGCTTTACCCAGTGCTTCGTTACAAACTTCTAAAAATGTATTATTTAGTATGTCCCCTATCTTTTTATAGAATTCACTTGGGTATCCATCTGGGCCTGGTGTTTTATTATTTTTTGCTTCTGAATTGCTTTTTTAATTCATCCATTGTTATTTTTTGTTTAGCACCTCTCTTTCTTCATCAGTAAGTTTCTGTATATTTCCTTCCCCTAAATATTGTTTTATTTTAGACACTTCTACATTTTCTTGTTTATATAATTCCTCAAAGTAATTTCTTGCAATTTCTTTCTTTTTCCAAATCAGCCTCAAGATCCCCATTTTAGTTCTCTAAGCATTGTATCGTTCTTTTCTGTTCCTCTTTTCTCAATTTATATGCTAACCATCTCCCGGTTTGTTTGCATATTCAAAGTAGTTTTGTTTGTGTATTGTAACTTTCTAAAGTTCCTCTTGTTCAAGTATATTAAGTTCATGTTTTTTGTATTAGTGCATCTTTAATTTGCTCACTGTCTAGATTTCTTTTGTTTGTTCTCTAATTTTCCAATTTCTTTTATTAATTCATCTTGTTTCTTCCATCTTTCCTTATTTCTATTTGACAAATATGCGATTGATATTCCCCTAATATAAGCTTTTATCGTATCCCATATGTTTTGTAAGGATGTATCCTCTTTTTATTAAAATTATAGAAGTTTGTTAATTCCTCTCTAATTTTTGCAAATATTTTCTTCTTTCAAGATCTGAGAGTTTAATGACCATCTTCGTCCTTTCCTTCCTCCTTCTTTCCAAGTTAAAGACATTGGGTTATGATCAGCCCATATATTTGTTAAAATTTTTGTGTCAAAGATTTCTTTATTTAATTCACTATTTATCCAAATCATATCTATTCTAGACCAGGATTTGTGTGGGCTGGAGTGGAAAGTATACTGTGTAGTTTGTGGATTCCTTTTTCTCCATATATCTTCCAATCCTAATTCCTCTACCATTTCAAAAAATATTTTTGGCAAGGTATTTCGTTTTTGTATTGTTTACATTCCGATTCATAATCTTGCCTATTATCAGTTATTGCATTGTAGTCCCCATCAGACAAATCCTCGGGTTGCCAATTTCTATCAATTTTCATATAAGTTTTATAAAATTCTTTTGGTTCTTATTTGGTAGCATAAATTCCAACGGCTAAAGTTTTCTTGTTGTGTATCTCTATTTCCACCATTAATATTCTTCCATCTGTATCATTGTATATCAATTTTGCATTAAGATCCTCTTTTATATATAGTACCACTCCTCTTTTCTTTCCTGCTAAAGCCATAAATGTTTTCCCAATTTTCTATTCTCTAAATATTTTTGTCCTGTTCTTTTATGTGGACTTCTTGAAGACATATTATGTCCCATTTTGTCTTTCCAATCTATCAAATATTTTTTTCTTTTATTTGGACTATTTAGTCCATTGATGTTCATTGATATTAATTTTATTCCCCTTCCCATTTGGTCGCTTCTTTTCTAACTTTATTACGTTTTACCTGCTGTTTGACTCCTAGTCTTCACTCCTGTCTCTTCTCTCCTTCCTTCTTCACAAACCATTAATTCTCTGTCCCCTCCTTCCCCTCTTTTCTCCCTTCTCCTCTCATGAACTCTTAGATCTTCACGGCTTGCATTTCTCGACTCTTCTCTACTGCTCAATTCCTCCTCTAATCCTCCTGTTTGTTCATAGAATCTTTGAGCCTTAGCTAGATTGTCAATTCTGGTTCTTCTGCCTTCCCATGTTACTAGAATTCCTTCTGGATCGTTCCACCTGAATAGAATGTTTTTTTTATTTAAATGATTTGTGAGGAATCTGTATTCCTTTCTTTGGTCTCTCACTCTCCTTGGAATTTGCTTCAGTACTATGACTTGTCTACCATTATGATTTATTGTCTCTTCTCTAGTCAATCTATAAATTATCTCTCTGACTCTTTTTCTAGCGAATCTGACATGAACCTCCCGTGGGAGTCCATGTCTTCTAGCATAGCTTGTATAGACTCTATATGCCTCATCGATCTCTAGTATCATCTGGTCACTTTCTTTTTGCAGAATAGTTGCCAACAATTCTGCCACTACAGTCAAGTTTTCCCTCTTTCCTCCTGTATATTCTGGAACCTTAAATAGTATGAGGCTCTGTCCATTTCTAAATATGTCAGGGCCTCGTTCGTTTCCTTATATTGGTCTTTAATTTTATGTTCCATAGCTTCCACCTTTTCCCTGTTTGGTCTGTTTGTTTGTAATTGTTATAATTTTCTCCTCATTTGTCCTTGTTGTCTCCTGCAACTGTCCTATTTTCCCCTCTAGGTTTTTAATTCATTTTTCATCTCTCCCAGTTCACTTTTTAATTCTGCTCTCATCTCTTCTCTTTCTTTCTTACTTTCCACGTGGTTATTCATCATTGTTTCTTGCATCGTTAACATCATACTTTGTAATGTCTGTAATGTGTTTTGTATCGTTTGGGAGGGAGTTTGAGTATTGGATTTCTCGGGGCCAGCATCCCTTCTATTGTTTTGGGAGGAAGTCACCGTGGTGTGGATGGGGTTGCAGTTGTCACTCCCTTTTTCCTGTTTTAGTAATGGTGGAAGTTACTGTTGACATTTCTTTTATTATCTTTTGCTGTTCTTTAATGATTCTATTTATATTTCCCCGTCTTATTTCCAATTTTCATCTACTAGAGGTCCTCTATTCCAATATTTTCACTCAATCAAATCTAGCCAAAGGGGGAGCAGAGGTGCTGTCTGTCCTTGTTTTCCCGTTAACTTTAAAGTCAAGTATCTTTCTTGATAGTCTTGGGGGGGACAGAGGGTAAAATCACATTACATTCCTTGCATATAGTTTATGATAATCTGAGAAAAGAGTCTAAGGAAAGAAAAATATAGAGAAAAAAGGGAGAAAGAGAACACCGATGCAGAAAACAAATCAAGTGGAGTAGGTAATATATATATATATATATAGAAAGAAGGTAGGCGACTATCAAATCTTATTGTTCTATATAAGATAGATACTTATTGTAAATCACTACTTATCTATCCTCAGTAATCTCTTGCTAAAAAGTTTAGATCAATTGCATATCTTAAGAATAAGTTAATAAGTGTATTAAGTATTGGCTTTATAAATATCAATATTTCAAAATCCTTAACGTCTTATAATAATCTGTAATAATATAGCAATCCTATAGAGTTTTTTCCATTTATGTTATAAATCTATCTATGTCTATATATATATATAAAGTAGTATAGAATATGTAAAATAGAATACAAATTAAATTCAATAATATACGTATAGCGTTATATCAGGCTCCTTCCGTTCTTTCAATTGCTGTTCTTCACTCGGGTTTTCCAATTGTTCTAATAATGTCAATGGCAAGAAAAAATGCAATGTCACAATGGTGGGACTTTTCTTTATGGTCTTCCCTCCGATGGGTTTAGTCCGTTCCTGTCCTTGTCCTTCCGAAAAAGTTCTATTTTCCTTTCTCTTTTCTCCTTTGGTAAGCAGCGAAAGTTTCGGATGTTGATTGAGTTAAATTAGTTTTTATAGCTTTCCCTTTTCTGCGGCTTTCTGTTTATATTCATCCGTTTTCTAAAGTGCATAAAAGTTCGCCGTCTCTTTACTTTGCACCCTTATCACACTGCAGAGTCTTTACCAGCTTTCAAGTTTTCAATTCCCACTTTTCTTCTTTCTTTCCTACGTTGGCACTCTCCTCACTGTGCTTTCGTTCAATCACCCTTCTGGTCTGGCTTTTTCGTTGATTCTTCTATCGCATGGCTACCTCTGCAGGGGCTCTGTCACTGCCAGCTATCCAGTAGCTCTTTCACCTGTCACCCACCGTTCTCAGATCTCTTCCAACCTCAAACCGCACTTTCTCCAGTTGGACAAGACCTCTTTTCACCGGGTACTTTCTCTCTTCTCACAGGACTTTCACTTTCTTATTGACTTTCTTGTTCTTTGCAGGGACTCTAACCTCGTCTTCCTTTATTTTCTCCTGGGGTAGTCACTAGATTGTGCCGCTTTTTCGCTTTCACCCCAATCCTTTTAACAATCCCCACAAAGTTATTTTTCCAGTCTTTTATAATTTCTCACCAAGCTTCCTTAGTTCTTTTCCGATCAGCAACTTTCTCCTTCAGCTTCCCGCTAATGGCGCCGCCCGTCTTCGGGCCAGCTCTGACAGCTGGCTTCTTCCGTTCAGAGAGAACTCTTCTTCGCCTTTTGGGATCGCACTTCCCAAACCGGCTCCAAGTTTTCCTCCTCGCAAGGGTGTTGTGGACTCACCCTGCCACGAACGGCTGTTCTTGAACGGAAAAACCCGAGGTGGGAGAAGCAGAAGTAATTCTCCCTACCTCGCCACACCGAGGCGTCACCGGAAGTCCCATGAGATTATTTCTTAGTGACATGGGTAAGTCACAATTAAATATATATAAATACACATATACCAGTATTTGAAATAGCATGCAAATACACTTGTTAAAAATCTGGTGTGTAAATAGCATGCCAATACACTTGTTAAAAGTCTGGCATGAAGCTAAAATCTCTCTTCTGGAAGAACGAAGTGGAAGCCTAAGCATATATATATATATTTAAGATGCTTGTGTGATTTTGCTGCTGCTAGTGAATGTCTATGGTGTCCTTATCTAGACAGATGTTCATAAGTACACAACAGAAAGGGATTTATTTTCATTTCTAACTGGTGTGAATATATCTCTGTGGTTGATTATGTTGATAAATATGGCTAGTCATTTAATCATTTTCATTTACATGAAGGAATAGATGAGCTTGTTGTCAGATGTGTTACAGATTTTAAATATATGCTGTCACTTAGAAACACATTTAACTAGAATGGCAGACTGTAGGCAATTTTCTGAAAAAAGATTTTGAAAAGTGTCTATGAGAATAATTATAATGTGGGTCAGACTGATATGCAAGCGGGATGCCAGATTTTGTATGAAGCTGTTAAAGTGCTGAGTATTGCACATCAAGTGTTTTGAATGTTAATTGGGGGGGGGAGGGAAAATTCCAGTGATTTGTAAGCAAAGAAACCAGACAAAGAATACCAACTTCTGCTGTGTTCAGTGGGGCTTATTTCCTACTGAATGTATATATAATAACTACCTAAACCAGAGGTGGCATTCAGCAGGTTCTGAGCTGTTCTGGAGAACTGGTAGCAGAAATTTTGAGTAGTTCGGAGAACCGGCAAATACCACTTCTGACTGGAGATTTTACAGTATCCTTCCCCTGCCACGCCCACCAAGCCACACCCACAGAACTGGTAGTAAAAAAAATGGAATCCCACCACTGCCCTAAACATATTTATAGATTGCAATGCAGGTTCTGGTGAATTCTGTATTTATTTCCAAGTAACTTGTTAATGATTGCAGTAAAGCAAAAAAGAGAAATCCCCAGGTCCATGGCCATAGGCAGCCTCCCCAGTCACCCTTTCTTGCAGCCCTCGAAGATGTCTTCAAATGCACCTATCTCTGCAGTCAATTATACATACAGTTATGTCTGCAATTTAGCATCATCAGTACTCACCATTTTAAGTAAGAAGCTTACTAAAAACTCTATAACAGGGGTATCAAACTCACCATGCACGTCATCATGTGATATATCACAATTTTCCCCCTTCACTAAAACAGGGATGGGCGTGGTCAGCACATGATGCATCCGGCCCGCGGGCTGCAAGTTTGATACCGCCTCTTAAACAGGCCTAATGTAGTTCTTTTTTTTAACTGCTCACTATAAATTCCTGAGATTAAAAAAAATGAAAATTCATATTTCTGCTTATGTGCATGAAATTTGCATCAGCATAACATCATTTTATCCCTTCTTCTTCAGTCCAGATTTTAAATGGAGCCCTCAATCATCGAAACATTGTCCACCCTGCATTAAAAGAGCCAAGCTAATTAGTTCTAATAACAATATTAAAACCGACACAGGAAATTATCTGCCCCTGATAAACAAAGAAATCTAAGCCATTATTGCAGGCATACAAAAAGGAATATCTAGGAACAAATAAGAAAAGTGCTCCTGTTTTGCATATATATTAAAATGTGGTTAATTCAACTTTTTCATTATACATTTACTTTTCTGGGCTAACTTGGGTGCATTGAGAGTATTTCTCGGATCCCAAGAAGCCACGACCTATTTATTGGCCATAAATAATTATAGATAGATTATGTCTGCAATTGTACCCAGAATTATGATGATAAGTCATGGCAGTCATTAAGGGAGACACCCAGGAGAAGCAGCCAATCTGCTGTGCAGCCCTCCTACACAAAGGCTGTGTGGTGCTTTTCCAGAAGTAACCGTTTTGAGGGTGGCAGAAACTGTGCCATCCCAGAGCCAGCACCATTTTTGTAGCTAAATTTCTAGAGTTTTGATTTAAAAAGTATTGATAGAGTACCATTCTGTCTATATTTAAGGTATATAATTGTACTTTAGCAGAGTTCAATTTACCATAGGTTTTAACAGTCCCAGGTTTTAGCATAATATTTAGGGTATCTCTTGTATTAGCAGCTTCATTTTTCTATGCTTTTCTTTTCTTTTCTTTTTTCTTTTTTCTTTTTCTTTTTTTTTATTTTAATTACATTTATATGCCGCCCTTCTCCGGAGACTCAGGGCGGCTTACAATTTTTTTTGGGATACAACCCAGTGTGCTCAGCAATAGCCTTCATTCCATTGTATATGCCTGCTTATTACTAAGCGGCATTTTTTACAAAGTCAGCTAATTGCCCCCAACAATCTTGGGTCCTCAATTTACCTACCCCAAGAGGATGGAAGGCTGAGTCAACCTTGGTAGCTGTTTTAGCTAATAATTATTTCTCTAATTTCACAGTATCCAGCAGTGCTTCTTACTAAATTTAATTCAAATATTTTTAACTGTTGTTTGAATTTTTTTCTACTCTTTTCTTATAAACTAGAAGAGATGGATTTCATATCCAGGACAAAGCTCATTCAGATCTTAGACATACCTATGTATTTCAAAATAATTATCTAAAGCTGTTTTCCACAGCCTTAAAATCAGACAGAATTCTTACCATCTCTAGTCATCAGTTATCATTGCATTTTTGAGAGTTAAACGTTTATATGTGTAAAGCATAGTGCTGCTAATGCACTAAATTTCTATTGATTAAACACAAGATAAGGATATTTTTTACCAACTTTTTCAACTTTATGTAATGATTCAACTTCCAATGAAAGTATTCAAACATTAACATTACTGGGAATTGATTTCACTGGTTTCCTTAATTTTTGAACTCATGTCTGCATGTATATAACAAAAATCCACTTGTTGATCATTCAATATCGGTTCATTTAGTAATCAGTTATGCATTATGTAAAATGCATTATGTAAAACAGTATGCATTGCACAGATAAATGTAACAGTTACTTTTCTTCCCATGACAGTATGTGACTTTCCAAATAATTTTATTTTTATTTACAAGTCGTGATTGAAAATACTGTAGACCAATAGATACCGTGTTTCCCCGAAAATAAGACATTGTCTTATATTTTTTTTGGCTCCCAAAAACACACTAGGACTTATTTTCGGGGTAGGTCTTATATATTTATGGTGCCAAATAGTGGGTGTGAGTGTGTAGGGGGGCGGTGTTTCGCGGGTGCACGGTTGCTCCCTGAAAAGTCTTCCTGGAACTGGAGATTTACACTAGGTCTTATTTTCGGGGTAGGTCTTATATTAGGGCAGGTTTAGAAAATAGTGCTAGGTCTTACTTTCGGGGTAGGTCTTATTTTCGGGGAAACACGGTATAAGATTTGAATTAGTAGCATATATTTACAGTAACAGATTTTTCACTCCCATTTGCTTGATATAGCTCATGTTTTTCCTTTGATAGTTCTCCTTTCTTGAGGTGGCATAATGCTTTCCAACTGCGACTGTAATGTTTAATCCTTTTATCTTCTTCTGCCTGCAATATAAAAGTCTCCTGAGTGTACAGATCTCTTTATTAGATGATGTAATGGATCATGTGGATGACCTTGGGGAAAGAAGGGAAGAGAGGCTGCCTAGGAAACAATCAGACAAGAGTCCCCAATGGCTTAACAGTCAGAGAAAGGACTTAGAACAGACCCACCCGAATGGATCAAGTGGTTAAAAGTGGCAACAGGAAGTCTGTACTTTCAGACTTGCAAAATTCTGTGAATGTAGCCTTACAATAGAGAAGAATGTGTTCATTTAGTCCTGTTTCCTGTCTGGTTAAGTGGGAGGGTTGAAAAGATGAGCTTATTGTATAGCTAATGTACATTTCTATTGTATTTGTATCACCCTTGTAGCTTATGATTCCATATGTTAAATGCAAGGAACTGCTGTGGAATATTATAGAGAATCGGTTAATTGAACTGACTTTGTAGAACCATTTTTCATACAGAATGAAACCACACATTCTGTTAATGTGATTTGTATGGGATGGGAAATTATGTCAAGGTAGCCATTGGATTTATAGACATTATATATGAGCCTAGGAAATTATTGCTTGCTCAAAAACCCTGACTAAATAAACTCTGGCTGAATACATGTAAGCTTAATCACAGTCTTGATTGCTTAGCAACTGTTTCAAAAGTGGAAATCCAGCCTCAGTCCTGTAAACTCAGGAGGGAAAAATATGAGACTAACTTTGCATTTAACACAACCAACATATTTCCATGCAAATGAAATTACTTACTGGGATTGTGGCAGGCAGGGAGAGGGAGCTTAATTTTTATCTCTTCTGCTGTATGCTAATAAAAATTGTTCCTTAAAAATTGCTAGCTATATTGGAAAGAAATCTTCTATTGTTAAGAATAACATGTAATCTGTCTGCTCAAGATCTCAACCTCTCCATTGAAAATACTATAAAATTGCAGGATCTTTACCTGAGATTACCTGGGAGAGTTCAACTTGTTGCAGCCCCAGCTCTTTCCTTTGGGGCTGGGGACAAATGGACTAGACGAAACAGAGATTTAATTATAATTATGTTATTCGTTTCAGGTAGAATGTTTGACAGGAGATAAATTAATCTATAATCTATATTGACTTTTATCACATTGGTTTAGAATATGTTTTAACTATATGATCGCAAATAATTTCTATAGATATCTTACAATAAACATATCAGTAAAAGACATCCCTGATAGTTCCATAGAAATCATATATATATTAATTTATCAAGATGCAGTAGCACAGTATATAAAATAGTGCCAGATAATCCTTTTCTTTTTCTTTTTCTTTTCTTTTTAATCTGGTAAATCTATATTATTAAGAATCTGGCACAGAAGTTTGTTTTTACAAACGAAAACTCAAGGAAGAATACTGTTTAGAAAATTATACTGGTAAGTTCATGGCTGTGACCTCTGTCTCAGTTACCTGCAAACATCCTTGTTGCAATGTTACAGTCCTTTAAAGTATGTTGCTGTGATATCACCTCTTCTACTTGGCAGAATTCTCTCTGTTTCACCAGCCCATCATGGAAGAATAAATGAAATAAACCTGAAAAACAGAACAGGGTAGCTTTTCCCGCATTTGTCGGGAAAGAAAGACATTCTTTTTAAACCTATGTACCAGAGAAAGAACAAGGCAGACTCTGTTCCACAATGGCAGTTACTGTTTCTTTCCTCCTCCTATGTTCACCCTATAATTAAAATTTAGAATAGATCTTTCTTGGATCTGGTGAGGAAAGGGGCTGAGTTGCTCATTCCAGAAATAAAATGGCCCTTCACTTTCAACTTCTTAAGTGCTTTATTTCCATCACATTGTTAGTTTTCCTTCTATTTCTTCCTTTTCCACTTTATTTGGGTCTATAGCTAAGTTTTTTTCACTTCGGTAAGTTATAACAATTTTTTAAATTTTTTAAAAAATAGTGCAATAAAATGTACTCTTCTTATAGCTATATCCAGAAGAAGAAACCTTGAAAGATGTGTCTATGTCTTTTTGGACTTCATAAACATTTCAAAATAGTCTCGAAGGTGCTTTTTTAAAAGGTAACTTGGATATTTTTTTCCTAGGGGAAGAAGAACAAAATGTTTTGTTTCTTAGCCAAGAAACTTAATCAGTTGTGATGGGAGGGGTGGTTGATGGAAGGATTAGGACTGACAGTTGAGACTAGACGGTGAGGGATGGAAGGATAGATTCTGACCAGATAGAATGGAAGGACTGCATTTCTTTGCAGTCATCTGATTATTAGCACTCTCCCTGAGATGATGTCAAAATAGTTCATTATATCTATATTTCACTTTTCTTTTGAAAACTATTTCAAAATAGTTCATTATAATCTAAAACTATTTCAAAACAGTTCATTATATTTATATTCCATGTTACTTTTGAAACATTCAGAACAGTTTGTGTACAATTTTCTAGTGCAGCCCCCCCCCAAAACTTGGCAACTTTATTTATTTAGACTTGTATGCCGCCCTCTCTCCCTAAGGACTCAGGGCGGCATACAACTTTAAGGCTTATGGACTTCAACTCCCAGAATTCTCCAGCCAGCTATGGAGAATTCATAGACTTAAAGTTGCCAAGTTTAGAGACCTCTGCTCTAGTGCTTCATAGCAAAGCCAATTTAAAAGAAAAAAGCCTGGGTCTTGTATTTGGAGCTTTTGCAAGGCCAGCTTTACCATTAACAGGTAGTAAGAGACCTTTCCCGCTTTTCCTCTCAATCCTTTGCAGTTGTTCTTTTAAAACTGGGGCTTCTCCTGTCCTTGGCTCTCTCAAAACCTGCTGTCTCAACTGAAATGGAGAATGCTACAAGTAGCCCTCAACTTTTGGCCACAATTGGAACCAGAAAATTCCGTGTTAAATAGTATGACCTTTAAGGGAGACATCATGTAACTGCATCCAATTTTATGACTGTTTTGTTGTGGTTGTTAAGCAAATCATCACAGTAGCAAGACATCATGTGACCTTGATTTGCAACCTTCCCTGCTGGTTCTCCCTTGACTTGGCTTGTTGGAAGCCAGCTGAGAAAGGTTGCAAATTGCAATCATGTGACTGCAGATGTTCCAACCAGCTTAAATATAAGCTAATTGTCAGGTACCCGAATTGCAATCATGTGACCATGGACGCAGAGGTGGTATTCAGCAGGTCCTGACCAATTCTGGAGAACCAGTAGCGGAAATTTTGAGTAGTTAGGAAAATCGGCAAATACCATCTCTAACTGGAGATTTTACAGCATCCTTCCCCTGCCAGGCCCACCAAGCCATGCCCACAGAACCGATAGTAAAAAAATTTGAATCCCACCACTGCATGGGGATAGTGTGACAGTTATAATTTTGAAGACCAGTCCTTAATCATGTTTTGCAGCACCATTGTAATTAATCAAGCAATGAAAAGCTTTCCAAAGCCAGCAAGATTTAGCCATGTATAGGAAATGGCCTTTGGAAAAGCTGGGTGTGAGAAGAAGGCAGCAAAGGGAACAAGGTATGTTAGCTTCAATTACAATGGCTGAATGCAAAAGATGAAAGGTTGATGTGGGGAGCTGAGAGAGAAAGCAGCTGGGAAAACGTCACAGTTCAGGGCTGCTTGTCATCCTGTAAGGCAAGGTGGCCTGAGCCAAAAGGGCATAGATGGGGAAGGGAGAGAAGAAGGGTGGGTGGAGTTGGAGTCAATCCCTTACCTTACTGAGGCTTGGAGGAATCAAGACTAGTATGGTGTGGGTTGGACTGGTACTTGTCTTTTAACCTATGATTCTTGGTTAATGACTGCAACAGGAGTGCCAGGATTGTGACTGCTAATTATAAAAAATTATGAAGCATTAAAAAAAAAGATGATTAGAGGACTGGGGGATAAATACAATGAATGGTTGAAGGATCTGGATATATCTAGCCTAACAAAAAGAAGGCCTAGGGACAGTGGTGGTATTCTACTGGTTCAGCCGAACCGGTAGCTCCGAGGATCATCTGTGAGTGAACTGGTTCGCCTGACAATCAGCTGCTGAGCCCACCCACGCTGTATTCTTACCTTTATTTCCTGGTTTTCAAGCTCAGCTACTTCACGTTGCACAGCGGATTGCTGTGCATCAGCTGTTTTGCACACAGGGCTTACAGCAGAAAGTGAGTTGCAAAGGCTGCACGTGCGTGCCCACCAAACCGGTAGGAAAATTTTTTGAAACCCACCACTGCCTAGGGGTTACACCATGATAGTAGTTTTCCAATATTTTAAAGACTAGAAGGGGTCAAAGCACCTCCAAAGCACCTGAGGGCAAGATAAGAAGTAATGGATGGAAGCTTAACAAACAGAAAATCCAACCTAGAATTAAGGAGAAATTTCCTGACAGTGAGAACAATTAGTTTAGTTTGTTTTAGTTTAGTTTTATTGGACTTATATGCCGCCCTCTCTCCCTAGGAACTCAGGGTGGCTTACAATAAAAAATAGCAATACAATTAATTAAAAATACATTAAACAAGTGAACTAAGCCCAATAAAGATTAAAACCCAATAAAATTTAAAATAAGAATAAAACCCCACCCCTTACCCTTCAATTAAAGTGCTGGGTGCTCTATCGCTGGAAGCTTTCAAGAAGAAATCGGACAACCATTTGTCCAGAATGGTGTAAAGTCTCCTTTTCAAGTAGGGGTTTGGATTAGAAGCCCTAGAGCAGGGGTGTCAAACTCACGTTGTCATGGCGGCATCTCCTGATGTATGGGGACGTTTTTCCCCTTTGCTAAACTGGCCGTGGCCAGCGCATGACACATCCGGCCCATGGGCTGGGAGTTTGACAGCTCTGTCCTAGCGATCCCGTCCAACTCTATGATTCTATAATATGATGAAGGCACATGATGTCTTGCTTTACAACCACATTGCTTAATGATAGATATTCCAGTCCTAATTGTGGTTATAAGTCAAAGACTACTACCTGTATCCCATCTCCATTGTTAAAAGTATAGAATGTATAAGGTATTTATTTTTTATTTTAAAAGGTTACATGTTTATCATTTCAATTGCTTTAAAATTGCTGCCAAAAACGGAAAAGTTAAGTTGGTTTAAAATGTAGGAAAATTGTCAGTCAAACAGAAACTCTTTTAAAATTCTACAATACAGGACTAATTGAGCCAATTTTTGGCTATAATTTATTCATTTTATTAATAACATTTTCCCTAGTAAATTACCTTCATTTCTACAAATATTAATTTGGACAGGAAATTAAATAGATATTTATGCATACAGACATGTGCACACATTCACACCCACACATCATGCTATTCTCTTTTGGAGTAAGCAACATTATGCAAATCACAGAAAAGGAATAAGAAATTTTAAACCAAAGAAATTGAAGGCATGAGGTAAAAAAAGGAATATACATAACTCTAGGTTGCACCATTAATTATACCTTTTCGTACTATACTTTTCACCTCGTATATTTTCCTAAGAGATCATCTTCATCTAAAAATATATATATTGGACAGAAAGGTACCTTAGTCTTTTGTTTCCACATGGAAACTGCTTCTGAACTTTGTGCTTGATGTGGAAAAGAATGAAATTCTGACTTTGGGTTTTACATATTAGACTGATAGATCTTTATAGAAATGAGTTGTTCACACTATTATGGAAAAGCAAAAAGTTGTCGTTTGATGTTAATGCCTTATTTTACTGTAACAGAGTCAGAAGTGAATGCTTCTTTTTCTTTTTCCCCCTATCTTTTCTCACTTCACTTCTCCCATTCCCCTTCCCACTCCCTGTTCTTCTATTTACTTTTGTATTTTGTATTTTATGATATTTTATAACTTAATAAAATGTTTTTTAAGAAAGGTACCTTAGTCTTCATTCAGACTGTTCTTATAATCTGAAGGCTAGCAGGCAGAGATTCAAAGTTGATAATCTATTTATTATTATTAGAAAAAAAACAATTAGAGCAGAAAACTAGCAACTGACAATAATATATATTATCATGATCCTGAGTTTAGATCAGGGGTGGGATTCTACCAATTCGCACCTGTTCACTAGATCCAGTTGTTAACATTCTAAGCAGTTCAGAGATGCGTGCCTCGATGTGAGTGATGTTGAGTTGGCCACGCCCAGCCAGTCACAATACCACCAAGCCATGCCCACCAACTAAGCCACGCCCACAGAACCAGTTGTTAAAAAATTTGAATCCCACCCCTGGTTTAGATCATTTGTTTTGTGTGTATATGTGTGTCTGCATTTCCCAAAGACTTAGAATTGGGCAGGGGTGGCAGATCTAACCTTGTTATAGACTTCCTGAATTTAAGGTTGGTCCTTATAGGAGTAGGCTTCAATTACAATCCTAATTGGGACTGGAATTTCCATTACTAAGTAAAGTGGTTTTAGGTGAAACATCGCATGATTTTTTTTTCATTGATTTTTGGACATAATGCTTTCAAAGTTTCACAGTCTCACTGAAATAAGGCAAGGCACAGCTCTAGCTATCTCTCAACATTCAGGTATAAACTGGAATTCAAAAGCATCCTCAGACTATAAAGTGATCTATATCTATATATCAGCCAGTAATGAGGAAGAGGAATATGCTATATTAACAATGTGGGCATATAAAAGAGCAGTTCATCCAGGGGTGGGATTCTATTTTTTCAACAACCAGTTCTGTGGGCGTGGCTTAGTTGGTGGGCATAGCTTGGTGGTATTGTGACTGGCTGGGCGTGGCCAACTCAACATCACTCACATCAAGGCACGCATCTCCTCGTCTGGCCTCTCATGACTGTGGGGATGCTGCAACAGTTGTAAGTGTGAAAAGTGGTCATAAGTCACTTTTTTCAGTGCCATTGTAACTTTGAATGGTCACTCCACACAAGCAAAGTACCAGCAAAGGAGGGAGGAAAAAACTCCAGAGACGTTTGTGAGACAGGAAGTCTAGTCCTGCCAAGAATGTAATAAGGGTTAATGGAGAGGCAGTTTCTGTAAGCAACACCAGAATGTTTCCTTCCTGCCTTCCTTACAGGATTAGGCCAGTAATTTCTTCTAACAACCGGTTCTCTGAACTGCTTAGAATGTTAACAACTGGTTCTAGCGAATAGATGCGAACCTGTAGAATCCCACCCCTGATTTCATCAATAATATTCTTATATAAAAAGTGACATCTCTCTAGAGAAAATAGATGAATATCCAAACGGCTATGAGATACAAAAAGGAACAAGAAAAGGAGGCCCACTATCTCCTTTCTTGTTTATTTTGGTTTTTGAAATACTGAACCGATATATAAGACATTTTAGAGTGAAAGGAAGCAGTACTGGCTGTATTTCCATTTCAGAGGTAGCTCCTGTTTTTCTAAGGACATATCTAACCGGCTAATGCCAAAAAGGTAATCTGCAAAGGTTGTGCCAGAAAAACTATTCAGTTGTACATGTATAGTTCTTGTTAGCAGAATAAGCATATGCCAAGTTTGTTAAGTTGCTGAAGGTTTGCATGAATTTGGGATTTATATCTGCCCTGCAGTTATTCTTAACCAAGTTTCTTTCAGCTGCCTTGGATGTACTGTGTTCATCAAGCATGTCTGGGATCTAGTACTGTTGTAAAAAATGTGGGTAGTCTTTCAATAAATAATTTGTACCTCCATTGCCAGAAATAACAACTGCCAAATGTTTCCTATAACTAGCTAAGAGTTTTTATGCTCTCACTTTTGGGAATTTTCCCCCACCACTTTTGCTTACAAATTTCTGTAGCTCTGAAATATTCTTAAAGTCCCTTTGCATGCAATGCATACTTGAGATTTTCTGACAGATTTGCAATAATATTCACACTTGGAGATTGTAAACACCATTCCAAAGTCTTTATCTTTTTTTTTCTGTAAGTACTTTATGGGTGATTTGGACATACATTGGGATTGTATTTTTGCTGAAATATTGAACTTCTTTCCAGGTATATTGTAATTCATGAAGACTTAATGGAGTTAATTTTCTAGGAGTTTCAGTAAACTAAGCAGCAGAAACCCCTACTTCCAGTCCTAAGGCTTTTTATTTAATCATAGAAAAGACACAGTGTTGGACTCCTTCTGCCATCAACCCAATTCCTATATTAGAAGGTTTTATCAAGTACTAAGTAGCTCAACACAGACAAGAAAGTTAGATTCTCCCAGAATCTCAGTAGACAGATATATTGAAAGGAAAGTGGGTTTGGTTACAGATTCTAGGTTAGGTTACAGGCAGGCCCTCCTGGGGGTGCCGTCGGCCAGACAGTGTCGGTTGGCGGTCCCCTGGGGGAGGGCCTTCTCTGTGGGGGCGCCCATCCTTTGGAACCAGCTACCCCTGGAGCTGCGTTTGGCCCCGGACCTGCGCTCCTTCTGCCGTGATCTCAAGACTTGGCTGTTTGCACAGGCCGGCCTGGATTGAGCAGGGTTGGGGATTTTAATTCAAGGGTAATTTAGTTTGATTTTATTATATTTGGATTAGAGTAAATTTGATAATTTTTTTATTTATTTGTATATATATTTCAGTGTAAGCCGCCCCGAGTCCCCCCGGAGATGGGGCGGCATATAAATCCAATAAATAATAATAATAATAATAATAATAATAATAATAATAATATTCTTGGTAAATAGACGTCTACTTTAACATTCATCAGGAAGTATGTTATGACATAGCCTCTTGATCTCTCTGATCCTCTTTTAGTTGCCTCTTGAGGGAGGGGAGATGTCATTTCTATTTGCCAGATAAGGAAGACATACCCAAATGTGCTATACTGATTTCCAATTCCACCATTTCCTTTCCAAGACCCGAAGAATTCCATTACAGCTATTCTGTTGAAAGATGCCTTGAAATTCATTCAGCCAAAAAAATAGGATAAATAAACAATGTACAGCATTTCACAAATGTATATAGATACATAACATTGCAACAAATGTGATCAGAAGCTGCAATTTTGCATGTTTTCTATTCAATTTTTTCTTCTTGCCTTTATGGAGATTCTTTCTATATCTTTCTTTCTGGGAACAGTCTACACTTGGCTCATCATTCTTTTTTCTAAGTTTTAAAATTAGAAATTCAGCTTTCTTTTTGCACATTTAAATTTGCACATTTTAATTCTTTTTGCAGAGGCTAAAGCTATCTGCAAAATGGTTTTCTATTGATAACCAGTATCTGGTGCTCAAATATCTCTTTAAAATGATTTTAGCTTAATACAAATTCATTAGCATTAATACCTGTATGTAGATAAATCCACCTCATTAATTTGTTTCTTTTTTCTTGTGTTTGCTTTTGCATTAGTTGGATTATTTTGCTCCAGCTATGCTCACATTTTCCTGGTTATAATCCAGACACCTAAGACATATTTTCTACCTTGTAACCCACTTCTAATATAAGGAATCAGAAAGGCAAGAATTGCAATGTCAAAAATAGCAGACTGCCCCCCTCAGATTCCCGCAATGAGTAGAGAAGACCTACTGCCTACCACCAATTATCACCCATTCCAATATACATTTCTCTTTCCTACTTTCATCTTCTTGTCATATACTTTTCTTGAATCTCTTTTAGTTTTGCTGGGCCAGGATAATTATAACATAGCCACAAGGTAAAGGCCAACAGGCTTACTAAAGAATCAATTTTACAAGAAGGTGAGAAATTTAGGTTAATTGTATGCAATGTGGCTTTAAATATTAGTGAAATTTTTATTAGGGGTGTGCAAGATTTTGTGATAGTAAGTCTGGGAGAAAGCAATAGGAGCGATTATAGCTATTGTCTAGACCCATCTGTCCTGGTTAATTCTGAACAAAAAAACTTCTGCTTTAACCAGGGGATGCCCAGTTGATAAAAGCAAGGCTCTTCAAAGAATCTTCTTTCTTGAGTGGGGAAAAGATATTTCTTTTTAAATTCCACAAAGGAAAAGGCAACAGCAAAGTAGCAAAGCAGTATAAGAATACTATTTTTAGAAGAGATTGAGCACTAGAGCAATAAGTCTTTATATGGATGCCTAAAGAATGAGAAAGAAACATTCTTGCATTGGTTTTATTGATTTTCTGTCAATAAGGAATATGCTGAAATCTCTGTATAACCATCAAGATTACTCAATTATTAGATGTCTTTCATGATAAATGTCCAACTTGCCTAGAATGGATAAGAAAGTGAATGGAAAGAATATTGGTGTTTCCTTTTAGAAAGCAAATACAGTTTTGTCTGGTTCAAAATATGTTGAATTCTTGATCCTGATTAGAAATATCATATTTCACTCCATCTCATGTTGCTATATTCTTCAGGAGAAATAGAATTCAATTATGTTTCTCCTGTAAGAAGCAGCAATGACTGGGAAGGGTACTCAAATTTGGGTAATTCATGAATTTTACATTTGAATAAAAGGTTAAAAAAATAGTCCTATCAATGCAGGGATAAATTCTTGATGGCAGAAAGATCCGTCAGTTCAGAGGTAGTATTCAGCAGGTTCTGACCAGTTCTGGAGAACCGGTAGCAGAAATGTTGAGTTGCTTGGAAATACCACCTCTGACTGGAGTTTTTACAGTATCCTTCTCCTATCATGCCCACCAAGCCACGCCCACAGAACCAGTAGTAAAAAAATTTGAATCTCACCACTGCATCAGTTGTCCTTTTTATTCTGTCAATCACAAACTAACAAATAAGAAGAAATGCACTCAGGATTGTTCAATCCCATGGAAACTACAAAGATCATTTAATTACATATTATTTGGGGGAATCATGGCGTATAGTGTGTTGATCTTTTTTTATGTGCTATTTTTAAATAAACAGCAAGCTTCTGGAAATTCTGAGAGTATTTTTTTTTAATAAAACTTGTTGATAATATTGGTAGAAAGTTCTGAAATAAGTTTGAGAGCCTTCTGGGAAAGATTTCAAGCATCCCACACAGACGCTTTCATCTATACACAAAATATTCTCCTTTGATGTGATCCTTCAATCTTATTTGCTCCTACCCCAACCCCTTGCTTCTAATATATATCTATATTATATCCCAACTCCTTGCCTCTAATATATCTATATTATGGTAAACTTTGGAAATAAATGCACATTTAATCCCATGTGACTAACTGACATATTTTTTTCCAATGGAATTTCTTCATTGCTTATTAATAATAGCTTAGTTTTGCTTAATACAGAAGTTTTGCTTATTGTTATAGGTAGTGGAAGAAAATATCTTTAAAATGTATAAAAATTAGTGATTAATTACTATAATTATACTCGTGATTCATCAACACAATGAACATGAATTTGAGCAAACTCCTGGAGAAGGAGGGGTGCTGGTATGCTATGGTTCATGGGGTTGCAAGGAGTTGGATACAACTTAGTGACTGAATAACAACAACACACTCCTGATAACAGAATGCCTAGTACCAAGGTATCTGTAGGAACTCAGCTGACTCAATCCATCTAGTGTATTCTTGGAGAAACTTTTGAATATTCCCCATTTTCTCTGCTATGACACCAGTATTAGTGCTGGGATTCCAATATTTTTACCACCGGTTCAGTAGGCGTGGCTTGGTGGGCGCGCTTTGCATGTGTGCACACACTTTGCGTGCACGTGCGCACCAAACGCACACTTTGTGCAGGCGCAGAGGCATTTGCACAGGTGCAGAGGTGTTCTAACTCACCTCCTGCAAGCCTGCACGATGCCAGTCGCTTCAGCATCTGCCGCGTGGCACTCTTTTGTGCCGCACAAAGCAACTGCACTTCAAATTCAGAGGATAAAGGTGAGTATGGGAACCCGGGTGGACAGGTGGGCCCAACAGCAGAGTGGCAGAGAGAACCAGTTCAGTCTCCGCTGCTCATCACTGCTACCAGCTCAGCAGAACCAGGCCGAACCGGTAGAATACCTCTACTGACCAGTATCATGGAACAGTCATTAATTGCTTTTTTGAAGTAAGTTAAGGTAGACCGCTTCCAGAGAACTTTGGGTGTTAGATGATTATGCTGTTTAGAATAACAGAGTTGGAAGGGACCTTGGAGGTCTTCTAGTCCAACCCCCAGCCTGTTTGGTTGTTATGATGATGCTCAAGTTTTAGTCATGTAGTTTTCTCCCCACAAATTACTGCGAATTTTAAAACTAATTTAAATTATTGGTGTTGAAATTATTTTTGGCATATTATTTTATTTGCCTTGTGCTGCTCACTGCTAAGATTTGGTTTTGACATGTAATGAATTATATAAAAATATATGCTAGATTATACTCTAGACACAGATTATCTAAGAAATCAAATGGGGCTGTTTTAATAGCCTCTTCTGCCTTAACTTGCCACAAATTTGACTATTGGAGCCAATTTGGAAGGAGAAATCCTGGACCATGAAAATGTGGAGACTTTCTTTTCTGTAGATTTTGAATTAGAATTCTTAATGTGTTATAAGAAAAGTATTTTAAATAAGGAATTGGACTGGCCAGTTTGAAACACAGGCTTCACAGAGTTTATGCTTGAAGTTAAACAAAAATGCATCCCTTGGAAATGTTTACAGATTATGTGATCTCTGACAAAGGTTTTATGGGCCTATACGGAGTGAAATATTACGCAGGCAAGTGATTTATTATTACTGTCTTGGAAATACATATCGCATGGTATCCATGGCTATCTTTCCTATCAATGAATATGTTGAGTATGTAATAATTTATTGGTATAATTTATCTACATGACCAATTCAAAAAGTGCTTCTACTGTACTTACTCTACTGTACTGTAATATTTCTTTTGTATTCTGGCAAGGCAATAGAGGTTGTGTATTGGTGCTAAAGCAGTGATGGATGATTAGAGATGGAATTTAATCTATTAAATCATACTACTGTGATGAAGCATATCTGTCAAGGAATAAGATGTCAACTTGTTCTAGAAGGGTTGCTTTCATACCTTAGTTTTCCTCCTAGGTGTTCCAGCATCTTTTAGAACTTGGAATTCTTCTAGAGGCTGGGGTGCTGTAAGATTCAATCAAACCTGATTTCTAAGTCAGAGTTTGAGTAGACCTCTGTATAGACTTCTGAAAACCACTCAGAAACTTCAAAATTTTTCCTAAATTTTGCTATTATAATTTTGAATGACAAAACTCATGTATTTTTAATTCTTTTTTATGTTTATTATTTCTGCTTTTCTACTCCCAAGTGCTTTTTAAAGGACTAAGTGTCTTATTTAAATCTCAAAATAGCTCATGGCCTAGCCAATTATAGGACAATATATCTATCTTTAAGACAACTGTTATATCCATCTTGTACATGCTGTTGCCATCAAAGACACTAATGGCAATGCACAGGATGACTTTCTTGATTTCATTGCTTAGACCTAGACCTCATCTTCCTTTTGTTCTATATTTCACTAGCAGTAATTGTTATTTTGAAGTGAAGTGTCTTAAATAAAAGATTACACTGGACAACAATTTTTTTCCCAAAAGTTTTGCTTTCTGAAAAACATTTGGTGATTATGATAGACCTCTTCAAATTGAACACAAATATAATTTCAGAATGAGTGTATCACATGGGAATCTTGACAAATATGAAATGAACTTTTAATTACTATAATGTATTTAATCACATGTTCTGACAAGGCTGCATGAGTTCAACAGAGCTAAAAGTGTTTGCTGCTGATTTTCGTTCGTACTTGGTGTCTGATGGATCTACTGCAGCTTTTAGCTTTTAATTGGGTTTCTAATTTAATATTTTTTTAATTGTATATTTCGTATCATTTTATGATTGTATGCCACCGCGAGTCCTTCGGGAGGTGGGGCGGGTTAGAAATCCAATTAATAAATAATAAATAAATAGTGTCTTATAAGTATCAGCAAGCACTGACGGATTTCAGTTGCCTTCGTATGCTTGTTCATTGTGACTGGTGAAAACTTTCACTGTGTTCATCACTGACTGCACCTCGATTTTGGGGAAAGAAGCGCAAGTGTCAATGCAGAAAATGAATCTTTAGTGACATGTTGCACATGGAACAGAACAGAACACAGCTAGAAGGGACCTTGGAGGTCTTCCAGTCCAGCCCCCTGCGGAAGCAGGAGAACCTATACTATTTCAGATAAGTGGCTGTCCAGTTTTTGCTTAAAAACCTCCAGTGATGGAGCGCCCATGATTTCTGAAGGCAAGCTGTTCGGCTGGTTAATTGTCCTCACTGTTAGGAAGTTTCTCCTTAATTCCAGGTTGCTTCTCTCTTTGATTAGTTTCTTGTCCTGCTCTCTGGTGCTTTGGAGAATAATTTCATGGTCTTATATTCTGAAAGAAGTTTGTCAACAAACTGAATGTAGTTTGGTGCTCTGTCATCACCAAGAGAATTCACAGTGATATCCTGGAATGCTTTCTAGATGATTTTCTCTGGCCTCACTAACAGATCTTCAAACCACTTGTCATAGATGACATATCCGATCTGTTGACCAACGGAAATGCCTTCCTTAATCTTGGCATCAGTTATTCTTGGAAACATTGGTCTCAAATAATGAAAACCTTCGCCTTCCTTGTTCATCATTTTCACAAAATTTTTCATCAGTTTGAGTTTTATGTGAAGCAGAGGCAAAAACATCTTTTCAGGTCTACAAGTGGTTCATGTGCCACATTTCTCTGTCCTGGGACCAAATTCTTTTGGAGTGGCCAATTCTTTTTAATGTAATGCGACTCTTGCAAGGCTGTCCCATTCACATACGTAACTACAATATTCGGTGTATCTAAGTTACATTTCAAACAGCAGAACCACTGTCTTTAGATCTCCACAGATGTTCCAATTGTACTTAGTGTACTGGATGTGTTTCAATGAGAGTTCTATGTTTTTGCAGGTTTCTTTCATATGTGCAGCATAGCAACAGGTACTGAAGGGTGTACACTGCTATTGTTTATTGAGACAGCCTTGAGGCTTTACTGATGACTCTGTACAGAGATGTACAGAGAGTCAGGCTCACAGTGTGTGAACACACTGTCGATGTCAGTACAGAAAACAAGATGGTTAACCTGTGAAAGAAATCTGTTAAATTGTCTTGAAGGCTATAAAAGATAGACATTTTTGTACCTGGTGATAGCAAATGCCACCCTTGCAGTCTTGAACCTAGTAGTTCTACTTTTGATTTTGACAAATCTAAGGCCCTGACCAGGTTATTTAATTCTGACTGTGTTATGAGATGAGGCTCACTAGACATACACAATTTAAAATCCAGATTATTATCACTGTCCATATGTGGGGGATGCATTGCAGCATTTTAATCTGTTTTGTGTAAGCTCCATTCTCTGGCGGCTTCAGTACTAGCAGATTGTCATCATGTGGCACTGGACTCATGGCAGATTGAGATTTTAATTGAGTTCTGATTTTTAGCAGAGAAACCAGCAACATTAGTCAGGAGTACGTCTATCATGTGATGATTCTTTTCTTACCATATTATCAGTCCAGCAAAGAGGCATTGGCTTCCAAGTTCTAAGCAAAGCACTAAGATGAACAGCAAATCTTGCACAACGAATGAGCAGAGCCCAGATCTTGCCCTAATTACCAATCTTACAAGCCAACTTCATATGCTTTTTTAGATCCAGTCATGGTGCATGTTTGAGGATTAACCATGTACTTGCCACATATGTAGCAGAATGTATTGCGGCTCTTCCAACATTGAGAAGACATTTCTGCTGTCAACAATAATCCTACAGCAAGTCTGTAACTGGGTTACTTGTTATTTAAATTACATGTACATTGGCAATGCTATGCCTTGAAACAATCACACCAAAACTCATGGAAACTTATATTATTTATTTTTTATTTAATTACATTTATATGCCGCCCTTCTCCGAAGACTCAGGGCGGCTTACAATTTTTGGAGCACAACCCAATGCGCTCAGCAATAGCCTTCATATGAATTTGCAAAAACAGAAGGTTTCTATAAAATACAGGATAGGTTAAATTATAGGTTATTTTCATGATTAGCAGAAAAAAATCTATAAGATGTACCCAAAAGTGTTCAGGAAGTAAAATCTTTGTTGTCAAGTGACTTTTTTTTAAATGTGCTTTTTGTTACCCTTTTTAGATTGTTGCTAAGTTTTTGTATTTCTTTTTGGTAAGCTGCTTGAAAGAATTCCTTTTAGGGAAGGAATACAGAAATATCTTCAGTAAGTAAAATGAAGTATTCGGGGAATTCATTTGCAAGACACTGTTCAAAGTAAATGACATCTCTTGTTTTGATGCACTTCTGATATGTGTGCACAAAGAAAAAAATGCAAGGGGCTTTCCCAGGCTTTGCTTGCAGTTCCAATGCACTGAGAATTGATAGCTTGCCCTTCTCTTTACATAGACTCCTATGGGTCATGAAGAAGAGAAGGTCTAATAGTGCTTTATCCAGGCTTACAAGCCTTTGATTTGTTATTTCTGACCAAATCATTACTTGAATGAAAAGCAAGCTTGTTGTAAATGATATTTGCCTGGTGACTTAGGTGCCTTAAACTATCAGACTTGACATAGGGTCACAATCCAATGTCAGCACAGATATGAGGTGCAGGGTTATTTACCATTATCACGGAGAATCCCACAGAACTGGTAATGTTCTGAACTTGCAATTAGGTAAAAGAAATATTTTCCCAACAACTTTATATACTGGCTTGAAATAGTGAAGTGGCAGATAATCAGTGTGGACAGACTGGTTTCATGTTGCAAAAAAACATGGCTCACTTGATTATGATTTATTGCATAAGCCCTATTTGTCTGAATTTATACAATACAATAGACTATAAAGAAAGTTTTCCAAAATCACAAATGCTAAGTTCTCACAAGATATTCAGTCAGTACTAATTATAGTTTGGTTTGGTGAAATTGATCCAGTTGATTGTAAACCTATACAGAAGTCAGACTTCCTCAACTCAGTCTGTAATGGGATTTATTTCCTGCCTTTTGTTTAGAATCTCAAGGCAAGTTATAGAACAGGACTGTCAAACTGCAGTCCTTGTAGGCTGGATGCGTCACGTGCTGGCCATGCACATACCCAGTTTAGCGAAGAGGGAAAAGGTCCCAATATGTCACATGATGCCACCATGACGACATGAGTTTGACTCCCCTGATATAGAGGATGGAGTTCTCCAACAGATCAGTACCGCAACAATCTGGTAAAGTAGGTTGAACTGAAGGACTAAGACTGGCCCAAGATCATTCACAGTACATCATTGGTGGGCCCTGACTTGCACCTGAGCCTCTCTGGTCTAGGAGCAATTATTATGTTCCCATGGCCTCTTTGAACTGCAAGCCCCATAGTTCTCAGCCACCAAAAGGCCAATTGTAAGAGAAGCCAAAAACATCTCAGAAAGACAGTAATAACTAGTCATCCCTAGTAATGAAGGCTCTCTGGAGTTTTCTCCACTAATGTCATCACTTATACATGTAAGCCACTCAACCACCCTCTTCTCTGCTGAAGCCTGTTTGCTTGGGGATGGGGAGGATGCAGAGCAGTAAATTGAGCACAATTGATTCAGAAAACAGTCCTGCTAAAATGCCATGAGATGGAGAATCACCCACCATTTGTTCATTTTCATTTCAAGTACCACCATTGCAAACTTAATTATGAGTTAAATTTTGATGGTTCCCTTAGATCGAGGATAAATGGTAAAAGTAACCACATGCACTTTCCAGCCCTTTTTGGCAGCTTCTTCATTTTGCACATCAAGGCTTAGCAGTGCAGC
The DNA here is from genome assembly GCA_009733165.1 of Naja naja. Lineage (NCBI taxonomy): Eukaryota > Metazoa > Chordata > Lepidosauria > Squamata > Elapidae > Naja > Naja naja. The sequence goes on along the minus strand of CM019154.1, from coordinate 22,692,596 downwards.
TTCTGTGGAAAAGTGAAGCAAAATAGCTATCCATAAATAAAACATGCATATTTTACTTTAAAAAGTCCCCTCGCCAAAGTGGTGATCATGTTAGTCACCAGGTCCCCAATGGCACTTTTAAAAAATTGCAATATAGATTGGAAAAATGTGTCCATTCATGCCTTATAGAATAAAAAAACCAGTTAACTTTCAATGAATACATCCAAAGCCATTTCTTTCAATTTTGCGGTTTTCCAGAGTAACAGAAGCATCTTTGCATGCCAGTTGAAATCTACCAGCAGTCCTTAGAAATGCACAATGATTTCAAGAGGGAACCAGCAACATCAAATATTAGCTCCACAAACTATAAGTGTCAGAAATGCAGTTTTAACTTGTGAGGGAAGAACAATCTTTAGGTGCTTTCTTCATTCACCTACATATTCAAGGACAGTTTCCCCAACCTAACGCTTTGTTTCTAAGTTGGCATCTTGGACATTGAAATCTAATATTTTAGAAGGTACCATGCTGCAGAAAATTAACTTGGGAGTGGGGGTGGGGTGAGATTTTGGTAAATTAGCATCCTTCTCCTTCTTCCTGGCTTCCTTGAAAGTAAGTTCCACTGAGCCCAGTAGTACTTAACTCTCAGATAATGGGGCACAGCAGCTTTGAAAATCTATCATAGGCAATTCATTCAGTTCAGATTAAGCATGCTGTACCTACTATGATACCATCTTTGAATTTTTGAAAAAAAATAGTAAAGCAGTAAAACTACAAGTTTTTGAACACAAAATTAAGCACTAAGACTTCACAAAAAGCTTCCTATTCATTCATTCATTCATTCATTGCTCCTGTGTCATTCTTTGATGATCAGTACTTTCAGTTCATATTAACAACCTTCTCAAATGTTGAAAATAGTAATCTGGCCTTGTTTTTGCCTTAGTTGCCTTTGAAAAAGTTTGGAATTGAAGAATTGGAAAAAATTATCAACTGAAGAGAAATGCTAAGAGCTAAAAGAGCTATGGGCAGCTTCTGTACACAGGAAGAAAGGCGGACGGTTTTGACTTTTCACATCTGTTCCTTGCTGGCATATAATTTTGCCTTGGATGCTAAAGAAAAAGCTGCTTCAGTGCACACAATCCACAAAGTGTACAGAGCGCCCTGTGGGGTTTTTACATTGGAGCAGCATTCATGCTATGCTCACAAAACCATTACAACTCAATCGTTTCTGTCCAAACTCCTGTGCTCTTGTCCTTTACCCCCACAAGTCTGTGAAATAATAGCTTTGAAAGTTATTTTTATAGCTCATGTTTAACAACCCATCCAATTGCCCTTGTAGTTATGATGATTCCATAAAAGCTTGCTTTGAACATAATGTCATTTGGGCCAGTCAGAATAGATAGCAGGGCAACAACTCTGCTAAATCACCTATAGTTTATAAACTGATGTAAACTGATGCATGTTGCTAAATCATATTTTGTGTGGTATCTGAATATAGCCATAGATATGATAATGATAATTCTTAGAATTCTAAAGTACTGGGAAGCTTCCCCCCCCTTCACTTAAAGTGGGTCTTTTCCCTGTGTATAAAACATTTTGGACAAATATTTGGATAATGCCTCCTATGTCTTATAGTTGATATTCAACAGCATGCTATTATGCCATTATAAATTCTACTATGGTGGACTAAGAGAGCTTAGAGACAAATTCTGAAAGTTGGAAGAACCTCCTCAGTATCAATTTCTAGAATTTACCATCTAAGATTGATTAGAATCCTTGCTATATTGTGCTTCTAACACATTGTACTGTCTATTTTATAGTAATAATAATGGAACTGGAGATGAAAAACTATTAACATAGTGGAAGAGAAGAGAGTTTTCTTCACTTCTCTTAATAGCATTGATTGTGTCCTAGCTTCCAAATAGTATTCAGTGAGGCTCACAGTTTTCCCTACTTGCATCATAGCCAACTTCCAACTCCTCTATTGTTCTCAATTTAGATTAGAAAAAAAAGATTCCCTCAAATCAGGCTCAGCTCCTGGATATTTCTAATTTGCCATTTCCTTTTTCAAAAATTCCTTCTCCTCCCCCTTCCCCCAAACACATCCAGCAAACCTACAATGTGTGTAATATACTTATGGCATCTCAACCAAGTGCAAATTCATCCAACTCTGCATTATTTTCTGAGATAAGGGAAGAATTGCTAATATATAGTATATGGAGCCATCCATCAGATTAAAAAAATATAAACAACAGGGAAATAAAGATGGGTTATACAAGAAAGGAATTTATTTTTAATAATGACATAGTCGTGTGAAATAAGAAATTCAGCAGGATCTATATATGATGTTTCACCAGCACAAAAATTACTCCAAATGTATATAATTTCAAGTTGCCATAATCCCAAAACATTATTTTTTCAAGGCACTAAGTTGGAGAAAGTTGTAATATATTATAGACTGATAGACTTTCAGTGATATTCCTTGAGGGGAAGTGTCCTCCATTCCACCTATGCTTCAGATTGCATGAGTATTATTTCTTAGGGGCTGATTCACTGGTTTTTAGATGATTCACTGGTTCAACATATCAAACAACTGAAATAAGTGTGTCTTATAATTTAGAGAACAATTTAAAATTCCAGTGCATATGTGTATATATTTCTGACCATTTTATCTGTGCTGAATACTGTTTGATGATTTAGATAGCATAGCAATATTAAAAAAAAAACATAACCTCTCTCTGTATGTATGTATATATAATAAGAATTGCTTTTCAAATCTGCCACGTTTTCAGATTTACTCTTTAACAAGAAGGATTGTGCACCTTTTTGAGACCTCTGCCTTTTGTACTGAAATCTTTTTGATACTCCAACATTAAGACCTACTATCTTCATTGGAATTGTGCATCGATGAATATCATATTGTGAGTGACATTTAAGCAAGATCAGATGTGTTGATATATTGCTGAAAGAATCACTGTTCCAATCCTAGACAGCCAGATTACTATCGTGTAACACACTGCCGTTCTCTGAAAACAGGCTGGGCAGCCACAAGGCTTTTCAGTTAAAAAAAAAGTGTTATTAGAATAGAATGCACACTGATAAACTTTGTTTGGGGCAAAAGTTTATCTAATTTTCCTTTTCCATGCTTTTTGTAGATACTCTAAATGCTAAGATAGTTTCTGTATTTATATACTATTTTTCACTTGACGTATTTGATTATGATAAAGTTTGTTCTCATGCAGGCAATGACTCTATGGACTTAATATGTTTTGTGCATTTGTACAACACATGGAACCTTAAATGAACAAAAATGCTCACAAGTCTAATAACTAATTCAGGAAAAAATGATTTCCAGTATAGAATCAATATGTATTTAGATTGATACTTAAATATGTATTTATCAGGGGGGGAAAAGATAAAACCAGAGCCTGAAACACTGGAACAAAGCAGTCTGGAAGCCTGCATAACTTGATAGTAATCAATAGGAAAAATTTAATCAAGAAAGTAATACTAACACTGGGAGAAAACTTGTAATGTTGGCATTCACTTACTTCAAAGCCATTGTCTAACCTAAATTCATTTTGAATTTTATTGTTGTCATTTGTTACACGTCCCTCCCCTATTTTCTGTCATTGAATATCTGCTAAGCATTCCCATGCTTATTTGGTAAAATATTAATAAAATATTATAATATTGAAGAGTAGCATTACTTTTAAAAAGTAGGCTCAGGCCTCTGTAGACTTTTTTTTAAATTCATATTTATATGCCACCCTTCTCCGGAGACTCAGGGCGGCTTACAATTTTTGGAGCGCAACCCAATGCGCTCAGCAATAGCCTTCCTTCCATTGTATATGCCTGCTTATTACTAAGCGGCATTTTTACAAAGTCAGCTTATTGCCCCCAACAATCTTGGGTCCTCAATTTACCTACCCCGAGAGGATGGAAGGCTGAGTCAACCTTGAGCCTGGTGGGATTCGAGCCTGCACTAATTGCAGGCAGCTGGAATTAAGTGCTAGACGTTTAACAGCCTGCACCACCAAGGCTCTATACGAAGGCTCCATAGACTTCAGACTGAACTTGTAGCACCCCTTTCAGTCTCTGCCTTATTGTTGGAATCTATTGATAGCACTCCTTGAATATGATTTCCAAGCCAGCTATATTTATCCTCTTGCTTTTCTATGTCATTCAGTTTGGGCTTAATTACCTTGCTGATAAGACTAGCATGAAGTACCTTGTGAAATGGTTTCCAGAAGCAAGATATATATCTACAGCATTCCTACAATCCCCACAATGAAGTTCTGTGATGAAAAAAATGAGGTGAGGCTAGATGACTTTGGGCAGTTACTGCATTGTTTCAAGTGCTTTTAGATCCATCTTTTTATGGTCTGTTCTAGAAACCTCTCAGCAATCATTATCAAACTGAATGGCTTCCATGGGTTCCTGGATTTTCCTTTTTTCTTGGATGAACATAGGGCAACATTTGTTCTCCTCCAATTTTCTGGCATTACAGCTGTTCTCCAAAATTTCTCAACAAAAGTCCATCCATTCCAGACCATCAGCAAGTTCTTTTGGTATTGTAGTATGTAGTTCCTCTAGTCCCAGGCGTTTCAGCTCATGCCAAGTAAATAATTTTCTTTTGTTCAAGATTCAGTTTCTCTCCCCATTTGTCTTGTTCTTCACCACAGAAAAATGTGTGATACAACTCATATCTTTTTTCTTTTATTTTAGATAAGACTAAATAAATATAAGGCCTGAATTAGCCCTACCTTTACTTCTTTTCCATTAAGATCTGGTATACTGTTGTGTTTTTTCCCCTTTCCTGTTACTTTCAATGTATTTAAACGATACACATCCTTTTCAGCCATCCCAGCCCCTCCAAGGCTTAATTTTCCTGATACGATGCCATTTCCAGCCATTATTCCTGTATACTGTATATCTTTCTCTTTTCCTCTTCCATATATGAGCTTTTTGTTTAGTTTTCACATTGTTTCAAAGCTTTTTGCACAGTCGTATTGATTCTTTTGTTGTCCTTCAGATGCTGTCTCAGAGGAATTCTTCACAATATTAGTATTTAGAAACTTTCACTATGTACATTTTACTGCTGTGCAAAATTTTAATTATGATGAATGAAAAGGCACAAATGTCAGTTTGCTAGATAGACAGGCCTACTTTAACGGCGTGCAGAAGGAATACTTTACAATCTCATAAACGTATCATAATGTTTAAAGCAGTAATGGCAAAAGTGACACGGCATGATATTTTGGGTGATACTTCAAGGTTCTCCAACACCCAACAACTATTCTTGAAAGCATGCCTTGTTCTTGTGTGATTTGCAAAGCCATTAGAAGCTGCACAAAAATAGGGTGTGCTCTCATGCAGCCTCCAGAGCCTCCAAAAATCATGTGAGAACAGGGTGTGCTTTTGCACCATTTCTGGAGGCTGTGGAAGCAGTGTGAGAATGAGGCATATTCTAGACCCCGGGGCCTCCGAACCCTCTGAAAGGGATATGCTCTCATGCGGCTTCCAGAGTCTGCGAAAATGAGTTTGTTTTACTCGGATTTCATTTTGGTAATTATTTGACATTTCTTTATATAAAACATAGCACCATACATGATTGGATGGTATTTTTTTAAAAAATGAATGTGTATATAATTGTTTCTCTTTTGTTAGCAGTGTGTGTGTGTGTGTGTGTATGACATACCAGCAGAATCAAGTTAAGTATTTTCTTAATTCTTGACAAGCTGAGAACCAAAGTTTTTGTCCTCACTGGTCATCATTGTAGTTGCCTCTTTCTGAGAATAAGAAGTCCTAACTTCAGAAAGCACCAAAACAAGGAATGCAATAGCTGACCATTGAAGGGGTAATTGCTTGAATTAATCTAAGCCAGAGGTGTTAAACTCAAAGCCTGTGGCCAAGATCCGACCCATGGGGTCATCCTGGTCTATCCAATGCGAAGAGGAAAGATCAGGCCAGGGTGGCTTCAGCCTGGTCTACCCAATGCAAAGGGGAAAGATTAGGCCAGTGTGGCTTTGGCTTGGTCTACCCAATGTGAAGAGGAAATATGCCAGCAGTTTGGGGAGTGGCGACAAGTTGGCCATGCCCATCCAGTCAACCACGCCCACCCAGTTGGTCACATCCACCTGGGGTCAACCACAGTCCTGATGTGGCCCTCAATGAAATTGAGTTTGACACCCTGATCTAAGCCCACCAGTCTCCTTTTATATCACTACATACCCATAGATATATTATGAGTGCCAAATCAACTGAGAGTTTTCAGTCAAGGCACAAATGACCAACCTCAAACTATCTCACAGAATAGAATGGAAGAGAATAGAATAGAATAGAATAGAATAGAATAGAATAGAATAGAATAGAAGATAATTCTTTATTGGCCAAGTGTGATTGGATACAAAAGGGTACATCATGAGAACATTTAGCTCTGTGGGGGATGCTGTAATGTTGGAAGAGATGGAAAGAAAAAGAAGGGGTCTTACAAGATTACAGATTAACAGAGTTGGAAGGGACCTTGTAGGTCATCTAGTCCAACCCCCCATCCATTCCTATACCATTCCTGACAATCAGCAGCAAGGTGGATGGGCTCAGTTATGGTGATAATGGGTATACCATTGAAAGAGTTGAAGGATCAGGTTAGGAACAGATAATCATGGAGAAAATCTATGTGGTCAGGAAGGGTCAATACCAACTTGATGGTACACAATCAATGGATAATAAATAAATAAATAAATAAATAAATAAATAAATAAAGTTTTAAAATTGTGAAATCTTGTGAGATCACCAAATTTAAAGAGATTTCACATTTTTCACTTCGATAAATAAATAGCATTTTAAAATTATAAAATCTTGTGAGATCACCAAATTTCAAGACGTTTCCCCTTTCTTACCTGAAGAAAGACATTTTTTTAAAAAATGGGGTGGGGGAAATGTCCATATCTGTACCTGAATGTCTCACTTTGTTCCCTCCGCTAATAATTTATAAAAATACTTTCCCCTCAGAGTAGTGTAATTACATGATGATTATTATTCAAAAATGTGTTTTATAATAACCAAAATTAAGGGCAAAATGTTTTCCTAGTTCAAACAAAAATTGTTTTCTGCAGTAATGAGTCATCTAATAATTAAACAGTGAGGCTACTTGGATTATTCCTCCTCTCCATATTTTCTTTTTGGCAAGCTGATCAGTTAAATTATAAAAAAAATTAAGCAAGGAAATTGGATCATTTGCTGAAAAAATAATACTGTACTGTAGATTCTTAAGACATTTTAGCCTTCTTGTAGTTGTTAGGCAAATCTTGGGCAGAAAAAAATGGGTTGCATTACTCAAATAAATGCAGTTCAAATAAATGCAGTTCACCTTCAAATTTTCCATGCTTTTACCTAGGCAATAGGCTTAATTTTGACTTAAGTTTACCTTGGACCAGTGGTTCTATTCTGCTTCTTCTAATTCATTCATATGGCTTTGTTCATACTGTTTTATCTTTCAGAAGAGCCACAAAATGCTCTTTTATTCCTGGGCTACTTTGTCTTCTTGGCTGTCTCAGCTTTGCATTTCTGGTCAAATCTAACTATGTTTAAAAAAATATTAAAAAGTTAATAATTGATGCATCAATTATTTGAAAACAATACCATTTGTTTTAAGTATGAATCAAAGCCTATTTGAGTAGGAATTAAACTATTAGAATTTATATCCTGATAGTAAATCTTCCTTCCAAAGAAACATGCCATCTCACTCTTGTTGGTATAAACAAGTACTGATTCCATAATGTCTATATAATACTAGGAGTAAGGAGTTTTAAAAGAAAGGGAATTTTTTTCCCCAAGTAGCATGAGTAAAAAGATAGACTACTGCGAAGCTTTCTCTTTGGTTAGCCAAAAACATTTAAAGCATGCAGTAAGACAGGACTTAAATAAGCATTATTTGATATGAGGCAGAAAAATGTGTCTTTCGTATAGGACCTGTATCTTTGCTTTGTCTTTCCAGAGGCCTGTGCTTTGTCACAGAGAGTATACTGAATTAATCAACAGATCACACTCAGTCCTTCAGTGCCCTGTTGTAAACTCACTTCCACAGCAGCTATTGACGCTATAAAAAAAAAGATAAATGGTGTCTATTATGTGTCAGTGTAGCCTTATAGGAATTGGTAGCCCAGGGAAAAAACCAGAAGGTTCTTGCCAACACCCTGAAATTGATGGCCTGGCTTGGATAGTTCATTCCACAGAGCAAATAGCTTGAGGTCACTTTAGAATCAACCCATAGAGGAAGGATGAAATCCCTCTCCATTATTGTCAACTGTATCAATAAAGGACATTAGAAACTAAGCAAGCTATTTGTGTAAATTACTTCAATGGGTTAATATTTCTAGGTATATGTTATGTATGCAGGTTTAAAGTCATTGGTTTAGTTTGAACTGTTCTTGTAAAATGTAAGAAATGATTGGTTTAAAAAGTGCGGGAAAACCCTGCACTCTGATTGGCTGGCAACTGCGGCTGCTGGCTATAAGTAGCAGCCACAGCCCAGCCAAAGTGGGTTCGTTCGGAGCTGTAGTCACTAATAAACAAAGAGCTTGAAGCACTCCGCGTCTGTCTCTTCATGCAAACTTAACACTGGCGACGAAGGTGGGATCTCCTGAAGAAGAAGGCAACGGAACAGAAGAAGAGAGAGATGGCTGCGCTGAACACCCCCCAGCCCGTTCGATCCGGCAGAAGACTGGGAGACGTATGCAGATCGTTTCCAAATGTATCTGGAAGGAAACGATCTTGCCGACATTTCGAGAAGCGGAAGAGGGCGGTCTTTCTCACACGCTGTGGTCTGGCAGTTTTCAAGATGGCGAAGGCATTGGCGGGAGCTGCAGACATGAAGGTAATGGAATGGCCTGACTTAGAAAAGTTGTTAAGAGCCCATTACGCACAAGTATGCCTCATTAAGAGACACGAGTTTTACCGTCGGGATCAAGGGGAAAGCGAAAACGTAAACGACTTCATGGCAAGTTTAAGAGACATTGGGGGTGCATGTGAATTTAACAATTTAGAAGAGGCCATCGCGATCGATTTGTTCTGGGCCTTAAAGACAAGGTGCTTCAGAGCAAGTTATTACTAAGACCTAAGATCACGCTGAAGGAAGCAATAGAAGAGGCCTCTTCAGCAGAAGCTACCAAGTCCTCAGCAGCAGCCATGAAGAAAATTAACAAGGCCACAAGCCATCCTGATGTGGAAAAGTCCACAACAACTCATTGTGAGCAAATAGATTCTGAGTCAGACTGTAGTGAGGTGGAGGAAGGAATTTATAGACTCAGAATGGAGCGGAAAAAGAAAGACCTGGGAAGAAAGAGGCAAGATTTCTACTGCAGAGGTTGTGGGGAAGCCACCCCGCACTGAATGCAAGTTCCTAGATACCATCTGCCTCCGTTGTGAAAAAAGAGGACACCTAGCAAGAGTCTGCAAATCATCCAGAACTCCACCCAACAGAAGGAAGTTTCCTGACAAAGAATTCAAGCCCAACAACCTCAGTGAGAAAATGGGGCGCAGCACAGAAGCAAAGGGGAAGAATGAAACTCATCAGACAGTAACTATTGGTCATTCTATCAATAACAGAAAAGTGCATGTCAAGGTACTTATTGAAGGAAGGCCTTGCCAAATGGAAGTGGACTCAGGCTCTATTTATCTATGGTGTCATGGGACACTATTCACAGACTACTCCCAAACATTCAGAAGAAGCATTTCAAGAAGCAAGCACTGACTCTTAAAGACTACCAAGGGAACAAGATTCCAGTAGTTGGAACAAGAGAATTCAACGTGAAGTTCAAAGGCCACACCAAACGCTTGCCCCTGACCATCGTGGACAAGGATCACCCAAGCTTGCTGGGACTTGAGTGGTTCAATCCACTAGGCATCGAGGTGACTGGCATCAATCACGTGAGCAACACTGAATGGGAGGAGGCCTTGAAGTCTGAGTTTCCAGAGGTCTTCAGCGACGGATTGGGCAAGTATATGGGGACCCCTATCACTTTCAATCTAGATCCCAAGGTGCCACCAATTCACTTAAAGCCCAGAAGGGTCCCATTTGCCTTAAAGGAAAAATTGATGCACAATTAGATAAACTAATAGCTCAAGGAGTTTTAGAGCCCACTGACCACTCCAGATGAGAGACACCCATAGTGACACCAGTCAAGACTGATGGGTCAGTGAGAATCTGTGGAGACTATAAGGGGACATTGAACCATGAGCTTCAACAGAGCGCATATCCAGTTCCAGTGTTGCATCATTTACTACATTCACTTGGCAAGGGTACAGTCTTTGCCAAATTGGATCTGGCCCAGGCATATCAACAACTAACAGTTGATGATGCCACTGCAGAGGCCCAAACCATTGTGACTCATAGAGGTGCTTTCAAATGTAAAAGGTTACAATTTGGAGTAAGCGTGGCACCAGGCATCTTCCAAAGCCTTATGGAAAGGATGCTCCAAGGACTGCCAGGGGTAGTACCTTCCTTTGATGATGTGTTAATCTCTGCTGAAAATGACACTCAGTTACAAGAGAGACTCAGAGAAGTCCTTACCAGATTCAAAAAAGCGGGGTTAAAAGTCAAGGAAGAAAAATGCACTCTTAGAACTGACAAGGTTGAGTTCTTGGGCTATATGATTGACAAGCATGGTATCCACCCCACAGATGCCAAGGTTCAGGCAATCAAAGAAGCCCCTAGACCAAAATGTAAAAGAGATTTGCAAGCCTTCCTTGGACTCATTAACTTTTATCACATGTTCCTACCTCAGAAGGCAACCATTGCAGAACCACTGCACAGATTATTAGACAAAAAGTCTGCATGGGTCTGGGGCAGAAAAGAACAATCTGCATTTAACAATATTAAAAGACTAATCACGTCTGATGCTGTACTGATACAGTTCTCTGAGAATTTGCCTGTTGTCCTGACTTGTGATGCATCCCCTTTGGAGTGGGGGGGTTTGAGCCACAGGCTTCCCAGCGGGAGGAAGCTCCTATTGCATTTTACTCTCGCACCTTGACCAAAGCAGAGAGGAACTACAGCCAACTGGACAAGGAAGCCTTGGCAATTGTTGCAGCTGTCAAGAAATTCCATGAGTATTTATAAGGGAGAACATTTACTATTGTCACAGATCACAAACCTCTGTTAGGCATTGTGGCAGGAGACAAACCTACGCCCACTATCCTGTCACCAAGAATGCTGAGGTGGACTGAATTTCTTGCTGCTTATTCATACAAACTCATCCACAGGCCTGGCAAAGACATTGGGCATGCAGATTCTTTGAGTCGCTGCCCACTTCCTTCTCACACTGAGGACTTTGCTCCTGAGACTTACACCTTTTTCCTAGAAACTGTTGCCAAGCTTCCAGTACAGCTGCTGAAATTGCCAGAGAGACTGCCAAAGACACTGTATTGGCTCCTGTTATAGGCTGGATTAAGAAAGGTTGGCCTCTTCAAGATCTACCTCAACTTGTATTCCTACAAAACTGCAAAAAGAGGTTTTGGAAATGTTACATGAGGGTCATCCAGGTATTGTCAGAATGAAGGGATTGGCCAGGAGTTATGTATGGTGGCCAGGTATTGACAAAATGGTTGAAAACTGGGTTGCATCTTGTCCCAACTGTCAGGTAGTCAGGCCTGCCCACCTCTCGCCCCACACAGGAATGGGAATGTCCTAGGGCCCATGGTCCAGGATTCACATTGATTTTGCTGGCCCTACCAGAGGGCACACTTTCCTTATTATAGTTGATGCATATTCCAAATGGCTAGAGGTTATCCCTATGGCATCCACCACAACTGAAGCTGTCATCAAACAGCTTAAAAGCTTTTGTAACTCACGGGTTACCTGATGTGCTTGTTTCTGACAATGGCCCTCAATTTACATCCAACCTTTTTGAATCATATCTAGCACAACTGGGTATCAGACATGCCCTGACAGCCCCTGGGCATCCTTGACTAATGGCGGGCTGAAGCGTATGGTACGATTTACCAAGGAAAAACTTCAGCAATTGGGTCAGGGGATATCACTGAGAGAGTTGAAAAACTTCTCAGTGTTCAGCATATCACTCCCAACCCCTCAACTAATTTGTCCCCAGCTGAATTGTTGATGGGTAGGAAACTCAGGTCTCCCCTTGATCGCCTTCATCCCACTTACGCACCCAACGCACTACTAGATTCCACTAGCAAAATTCGCACATTCACTGTGGGTGATTCTGTTTATGCTAAGAATCTTATGGGTGAACCATTATGGATTCCTGCTGAGATAACCCAAATCACAGGCCCCAGGTCTTACAGGGTACAAATGGAGGATGGTGTCCTCTGGAGCAGGCACATTGATCAGTTAAGATCCAGATTGCCTCAGGAGCATCGCTTTTGCTCCTCTCTGGTTCCCATACCTACTGCATCTTCTAGGGGAAGGGGAGATCATGAGTGTAATGAACAAGCAAGAATCAACCCCATGTGTAACGAGCTAACACGACAGGAACCATCCCAAAACCTGTCACAATACCAACAACCATTTTCACAAATGGAAGATTGCACATCATTACCTGATTTAGGTGCTGACATTGGGTTGGAGATGGATTGGGAGGAGAGACCAGGTTGTAGTAACCAAACAGGTTCTACCATTACTACAAGTCCTAGTAAGGAAATGTCAGCAGACACATTTCTTCCCTCACAAGGTGAGAACCTTAAAACATCTGAACCACGTAGGTCTCACGCACGTAAGAGCCCCACCTATTTAAAAGAATACATTAGATAGGCTGGGGTTTGAGTATGGACTGAACCTAGTGGGGAGGGGTGTTATGTATGCAGGTTTAAAGTCATTGGTTTAGTTTGAACTGTTCTTGTAAAATGTAAGGAATGATTGGTTTAAAAAGTGTGGGAAAACCCTGCACTCTGATTGGCTGGCAACTGCGGCTGCTGGCTATAAGTAGCAGCCGTAGCCCAGCCAAAGTGGGTTCGTTCTGAGCTGTAGTCACTAATAAACAAAGAGCTTGAAGCACTCCGCGTCTGTCTCTTCATGCAAACTTAACAGTATAGAAACCCACACTTGATTCTCCAGTCTTTCCTTCCCTTTCAAACATTTCTTGACATTGGAGAAAGTAGATATGTTAATTAATGCCTCCTAACTTTCTCAATGTTCTGATACACTGAATAACAGCATTACAAAACTATGATGTATGAGCCACCAAAGGGAGAATGCTATGCAGGATGTCAGTGAATTAGGTCTAGCTGTTTGAAATGTGGAATGATTTAAATTCAGGCTGTTGTATTTTTTTTTAATCTGTGAAATATTTAAATGTGAAATTTACTATTTCTGACAGCAAAACACTAAGCAAAAATAGAAGTGAGAAAGAGAATTAGGTGTGCTAATTATCCAACTCAACTTCTTTTATTGCTTCCTTGTACAGTTTAAACTTAATGCTTTCCAGGTGCAGAGCCACAAAGAAGTTCTTGGTTGTGGACAGGAGAGTGCTACTCATGAAAATAAGATATAGTAATGTTACAGAGTGTAAATACATAAAGAGAGAACATCATTGGAATGATTTCCTAATGTATTCAGTAATAAAAGGAAAGAGAAGGAGAAGGAGCAAGAATGAACCCAGGTTAGTCAGAATGCACACTCTTTATCCCAAATTCCACCAAGCACAGCACATTGGACCAAGTCAATCCTTCCCATGAAGCTAAATGTCAAACTGACAGCCTGATCAGCATACTTATACATACTTATGTATAAGGAGCCGTGGGGCGCAGTGGTTAGAATGCAGTATTGCAGACTAATTCTGCTGACTACCAGCAGTTCGATTCTCACCAGACCAATTTTGACTCAGCCTTCCATCCTTCCAAGGTCAGTAAAATGAGGACCCAGATTGTTGGGGGCAATATGCTGACTCTGTAAACCATTTAGACAAGGCTGTAAAGTATTATGAGGCAGTATATAAATTTAAGTGCTATTGCAATTGCTATAAAAATAGGCACACTAATGCAGCGGTCCCCAACCTTTGTGGCTTGGTGGCTCAGCTGGGGTGGGAGAAAGGAACCAGGCCACAGGAGTAGTGGACTGGCAAGAAGCTCAACTTGTACAAGCAGCAGGCTGGTGTGCACACACATGCACACGCAGCTCAACTGCAAGTTGAAGTGTGCACACATGGGTGTGTGTGCCAGCCCATTGCTCATGTGAGTCAAGTTGCATGTGCATGCATGTGTGCCGGCCTGCCATTCACATGGCCAGGTCGTAAATAGGCCAGGGCCCGGCAGTGGGCCAAGGCTTGGGAATTGGGGATCCTTGCACTAGTGTACCCCAGTCAGAGCAAAAGAATCATCACAAAATCAAATCAGGGAATATAATAGACTCAGAGAAAGACAGAAATGGTGTAATTTATAGCATGATGCTTGAATGTTTTAAATAAACATATTTCTTATTATTTATTTCTTCTTACCAGGTCAGCATGCTAGCCTGCTACCTATGGTTGATGAATATACAGAATTTGCTTTAGGGAGCCCCAGGTTCCTGATTAATTTTTCTGCCTGTTGACACTCCGGGTCAACTCAGCTTCCCCTAAATGTTTTCACAAGGGCACTTTAAGCAATTCACATCAGAGGTGGTATTCAGCAGGTTCTGACCAGTTCTGGAGAACCAGTAGCAGAAATTTTGAGTAGTTGGGAGAACTGGCAAATAGCACCTCTGACTGGCCCCGCCCCCATCTATTCTCTGCCTCCCGAGTCCAGCTGATTGGCTGGGCCTTCTTTTGTTGCCCTGCACAGGAGAACGGAAAGCAGGTTAGTGGGGTGGGAGGGAATGGGGCTTTGCAGTAACCTTCCCCCTGGATTGGGGTAGGAATGGAGATTTTACAGTATCCTTCCTCTGCCACAGCCACCAAGCCATGCCCACCATGCCACACCATGCCTACCAAGCCATGCACACAGAATTGGTAGTAAAAAATTTTGAATCCCACCACTGGTTCACATGTGGAGAGAGGGGAAATCTCATAGATTTGGTAGTGAATGCAGCTCATATGCATAAGAGTGCATGTGTTTGGGGATACCTTTTACCACTACAAAGCTAGGAATCTTTCTGAAAATCTATAAGAAAAGCAAGGAAAGCAAAATAGACAAATGTTCTTCATTTTTTGATTTGAAAAATCAGTTTTAACCTGGTTATTTGTGTCTAGAGTTTGATTATTAGGGATGCAAACAATTGTAAAAGTTTTGTCAGAATGCACTACCCATGCACATTTCCTAAAAAAGAAACAATACATCACCCATTATAGTAAGCACCATATTGTATATTGGTGGGAGAACAATTTGAGCATTAAGCCCATAATTCATTTGAAGTTCATGCTTTTATCACACTGGTGAACAATTTGGGGTAGCAAAAGAAGCAGGACCGTGGAGGCTTTAAAATTTAGACAGGAGTTAAGAGGAAGAGGAATGGGGAATTTGTGGCTCTCAAGAAGTTGCTGAGCTACAGATCCCAACGTTGGTTATGCTGATTTGTGATTGATGAGTTTGTCTTTTACCCCAACTGTTGTTTTTGTGTATGTTGTTTTGTATATGTTCTTTTAATATTAACTGCCCCGAAGTGATGAATTTAAGATGTGCAGCCATATAGGAAGGAAGGAAGGAAGGAAGGAAGGAAGGAAGGAAGGAAGGAAGGAAGGAAGGAAGGTAGGTTTGGTTCTATCTGGAGGGCAATGAGTACCCCCTATTCTCTAAAATCACAATGAGTGACATGGTTTTCTGTAGACTAGGTGGCTCTGGCAGTCAAAATACTAGAGACTATAGGAAGTTGGGCAGTTTAATGGAGTATTTTTAGACTCTATATAGCAATGTGGATAACTGACAAAAGAGGAGATAGTTCTGGTCTTTTACTCCATTGCTGGAAGAATAGGATATTTATTAACCCTTTCTCTTCCTTTCTGAATTCAAGAAAAGAAAAACACGGGAAAGCCAAAGAGAGGACCAAGTGAAGGGCATTGTGAAATCAGGGGTGAAGAATCTGCAACTTTTAAGATCACATGTAGCTTCATCTGAGTTTAGGGAGATCTCAGGTTGCTCAGTTTGGATTCTCCAAAAAGAAATGACTTGACCCTTTCTTAGCAGTTTACTGGTGGTCTAGTGGTTAGAATGCAGTATTGCAGGAAAGCTCTGTCTACAGCCTAGAGTTCAATCCTGAGTTAGTAAAGTTAGTAAAATGAAGATCCAGATTGTTGGGGGTAATATTCTGACATTGTAAACCAACCCGAGAGTGCTATAAAGTACTATGGCTCAATATATGTCTAAGTGCTACTGCTGTTGCTATTACTGAAGAAAAAGGAAAAAAGAGGATGTTAGAAAGAAATAATGCAATTAAACGGTAAATAGCAGCCCACCCAGTTTGGGTTTTATTTTTTTCCATCTATGACATGCACTGCACATCATCCAACAAATTGTTTTTGTGGCCCAGGGCAGAAAAAGAACTGCCTGTCTGTGGTTTAAATCCCTTGCTGGGACCATCCTAACTTTAGGCTAGAAAATTCCTTGTAAATATATTCTTGTTCAGAGTTAAACAATTCACCAAGTGCAGAAATATGTGTGGGCAAAAAGAAAGCATGTTTTCTTTCCAGATGTGAAGAACTGCAGGGAAGAGAAACCAAAAATGGAAACTGCAACGTAAATTCTTTTTCTGAGAAGAAAAGGCCCAATAAATCAGGAGTGACAAGAACACACACACAAACCCATCAGGATGCATTTGCACAATGAAGGGAAGCTTCAGATTTCAGAAACACTCAGGCTCTCTCTCAACTCAGTTATTTCAAATTCATTTTTCCCTGATCACAGAAGGAACAAATTTGGGACTTTGTCTCTTTGAGCACCCATGGAAAACTGATTATATTCCAGTTCAGTTAAACCTAGCATCTTTTGAAATGCAAATGGGATCAAGGGTTAATTTAAGAGAGATCAAGGTATAAGAGGAATTTAAAGAATAAAAGTTGTCACTACTCAATGTGCATCTTATAAAACAGAAACTTGTGTCTTCAGGATAGGACCTTACTGAATGGGGATACAAAATTTTGGAAGAGAGTGTCAAATGGAAGCAACATTGCTAGTATTCTGGACTGTGTGTAGTTTCCTATACTACTATCTTCAGATATTTAGCAATTATATATATATATATATATATATATATATATATATATATATATATATATGTAGGTCTTGGTGTATTCGGGTCTTGTCCCATGTAAAGACCTACATATATATATATATATATATATATATATATATATATATATATATATTCATAAGGCATGGAACTCTGGTAGTTATGTCAGAGAAAAGAAAAGAACATAGTGGATATAGAGAGCAGATTTAGATTTAGAGTGGATTTAAATTTTGTTTTAGCCATTGCTGAGCAAACCAGTTCTTTCTGGGTGCTAACACTTGAGGTGACTAAGGAATTAGCCGTACATGCTTATTGCTTGAAGAGTTTCCTACAGATTCTGCCAGTTAGCAAAGAATCATTGCAGAAAACTCTTGAGGTATATGGAGATTTAACCTTCTGGTTGTTGACTAATGATTTGTCATGTTCTTTGATAGCCAAGAGCTATCACATTCTGAGAAGGTTTGGTGGGTGAGCTATTCTTTTCAGGAAGAATCTGACAGCCCTTTTTGCATTTCTCATTTACTATCCATTGACTGAGATTTTATTGGCAGCCATCTTCTGCTATACCGTAATATAGGTATAGAGCAAGCTTGCCTTTCATTTGTATTCTTGTCATCTGTAGTCTTTAAAATAAGGACTCCTAAATTCAAGATTACCAAGTAGATAAATACATTCAGTTTGGTATACAACTCAGCTCTTTCTTTTTTTGCAAATTAAAGCAATGTCTCAGGATGCCTGATCCAAAAGGACATTATAGTCCAGATTTCAGAACATTAAGCCATTGTGACTTGCTTGGGATTAAGGCAAATTCTAGAATTTTTAGGCCAAAGTACCTGCACTTTTAAAGACTGTCATAAGCACAAAAATATATACTTTTCATCAATCTACTTTCAAGACTCCAATCAATATTACTTGGACTATGTCTACACATTAGTGATGCCCTAAATACTTAAATACTTTTACTATGTTTTTTCCAATTTTCCGCTTTCCTTGACTTTCTGAATGAACACATCCATCCACTATTTTTTTCCTCATACTTTTAAAAAGCTTGTAATCTAAGACTTGTGGGAGAATAAAATTTGGTCATTACAACTATATTCTTATCTTTTCTTCACTTTCTATTTTTTTAATTTGTATTAATTTTATCTTTTTAATTGTAATGTTTAATAAAATTACCATAAAAAAGTAATTCAATCATTTTTGTATCTGTTTAACTTTCTATTTTCATTCTTGGAAACTTTTAAATTGCTCTTTCTTTAATTGGTAATTTTCAAATTGTAGCACCCATAAAATGGTAAGTGAATTTATGTGATTCTCTATAAATGAAACTGCTTTCATTGAGGGTTAGGATTGGGCAAGGAATAAATGTACAACTTAATAATTCAATTTTAACATTCAGTTTTAATCAAAGAGCAGTGTTCTTCAATTTTGCACTATAGGCAGTCTTTGATTTGCAACCATTTGTTTAGTGACTGTTTGAAGTTACAATGGCACTGAAAAAAGTGACTTATGACTGTTGCAGTCATATGATCAAAATTCAGGAACTTGGCAACTGTCATATATTTATAATTGTTGCACTGTCCCAGGGTTATGTAATTACCATTTATAATCTTCACAGCTGTCTTCCAACAAGCAAAATCAGTGAAAGAAGACAGATTCGTTTAACAACTGCATGATTTAACAACTGCAGTGATTTGCTTAACAACTGTGGCAAAAAAGGTCATAAAATGGGGCGAAACCAACAACTGCCTCACTTAGCAATGGAAATTGTGGGCTCAATTGTGACTGTAAACCAATTACTACCTGTATTGCGAGTGTCCATTGGGGGTTGCACAAACAAAGTAAGAAGTTTTGATAGCATTCTCATTTTGCCTGTGCAATGCTGATTATGTTCTTTTAAAAAATGTGACCATCCTCTGGACACCTGGAAGGTTCCAAACTACACTTTGAGAACTCCTGCCTTAAATAAATATCTTCTTGTTTCAACAGTTTTATTAAAAACAAATCTGTTGAGGAGGACTTGGCAAGGGACAATTTTCCTTACTTTTAGTGCTTCTGACAAGTTTTGCTTTGTCTGTTGTGATCCATTTAGCTAACTAAAGGTAATATTTACCATGAGCGTAGTTCTTAAAACAATGGGTGTATTGACCCACCTAAACTGCCCATAAAAGAATCTATATGTTGCCCAGAATTATGAAGGAGTGCATCAAGTTGTGAAAGGCCATTCTAAACCAACAAATTTTGTATAGTATAATACAAACTCACATACTTTGCTTTAGACAAAATCAGTCCAGTATAGGATGAAGGCCTGGGCTACAGTCTGTAATCTACCATTTTGATTCAATATAATATTGGTAGATATTTGGGGTACATTTTGGATTTCCCAATCTAGGTCTAAGTGGGAGTGACTGGCCTAAACTCATCAGCTTTCATGCTTAAGGAGATTAGAACTTGAGTTTACATATTCTATTAGCCCAGCATGGCCTTCACCCTCCCTCCCCTTCCCTCCCCTCCCTCCCTCCTCTGTCTGTCTCTCTGTCTGTCTGTCTCTCTTTCTCTTTCTCGTATCTGTATACTTCCTTTCTCTATGTTAGACAATGATTAAAGTTTACATTTTATAGTTTTCTGGCTGCACAGATATAGGTATAGTTGCGTAATAATTGAGTGGTCCTTTAATAGAAGCTATTTATTTTTTAAAATTAAAACATTATGATTACAATTTGTGTGGAATTGCCTCTTTTATAAACAAAAATAGCATATTTTGAAATATTGTACTTCCATGTCCTGAGCCATCTGGATTGATGGCTCAAAATGAATTGAGACTGTAAAACCTGTTGAAGAGGGATCTCTATATACAGGCAAAACTCGAAAAATTAGAATATCATGCAAAAGTTCATTTATTTCAGTAATGCAACTTAAAAGGTGAAACTAATATATGAGATAGACTCATTACATGCAAAGCAAGATAGTTCAATCTGTGATTTGCCATAATTGTGATGATTATGGTTTACAGCTCATGAAAACCCCAAATCCACAATCTCAGAGAATTAGAATATGACATGCAATCAGTAAAACAAGGATTATACATAGAACAATATCGGACCTCTGAAAAGTATAAGCATGCATATGTACTCGGTACTTGGTTTGGGCCCCTTTTGCAGCACTTACTACTTCAATGCAGCGTGGCATGGAAGCTATCAGCCTGTGGCACTGCTGAGGTATTATGGAAGACCAGGATGCTTCAATAGCGGCCTTCAGCTCTTCTGCATTGTTCGGTCTCATGTCTCTCATCTTTCTCTTGGCAATACCTCATAGATTCTATGGAGTTCAGGTCAGGCGAGTTTGATGGCCAATCAAGCACAGTAATCCCACGGTCATTGAACCAGGTTTTGGTGCTTTTGGCAGTGTGGGCAGGTGCCAAGTCCTGCTGGAAAATGAAGTCAGCATCCCCATAAAGCTCATCTGCGGAAGGAAGCATGAGGTGCTCCAAAATCTCCTGGTAGATGGCTGCGTTGACCCTGGACTTAATGAAGCACAGTGGACCAACAGCAGCAGATGACATGGCTCCCCAAATCAACACAGACTGTGGAAACTTCACACTGGACTTCAAGCATCTTGCAGTGTGTGCCTCTCCATTCTTCCTCCAGACTCTGGGTCCTTGGTTTCTAAATGAGATGCAAAAGTTGCTCTCATCAGAAAAGAGGACTTTGGACCACTGAGCAACAGACCAGGTCTGTTTTTCTTTAGCCCAGGTAAGATGCTTCTGACAACATTTGAAGCCCATGTCCAGGATCCGTCTGTGTGTGGTGGCTCTTGATGCACTGACTCCAGCCTCAGTCCACTCCTTGTGAAAGTCCCCAACACTTTTGAATGGCCTTTTCCTGACAATCCTCTCCAGGCTGCGGTCATCCCTGCTGCTTGTGCACCTTTTTCTTCCACACTTTCCCCTTCCACATAACTTTGTATTAATGTGCTTTGATACAGCACTTTGGGAACATCCAACTTCTTTTGCAATTACCTTTTGAGGCTTTCCCTCCTTATGGAGGGATGATGGTTTTCTGCCTAACTCTCAGGTCAGCAGTCTTTCCCATGATTGTGATTCCTACTGAACCAGACTGAGAGACCATTTAAAGGCTCAGGAACCCTTTACAGGTGTTATGGCTTAATTAGCTAATTAGAGAGGGACACTTTGAGCCTAGAATATTGCACCTTTTCACAATATTCTAATTTTCTGAGATTGTGGATTTGAGGTTTTCATGAGCTGTAAGCCATAATCATCATAATTATGGGAAATCGTGGCTTAAACTATCTTGCTTTGCATGTAATGAGTTTATCTCATATATTAGTTTCACCCTTTAAGTTGCATTAGTGAAATAAATGAACTTTTGCACGATATTCTAATTTTTCGAGTTTCACCTATATACTCTTGAGTCTTTTGAACAGGGAAGATCATATTAATAAGAAATTTTGATCTTCAAGTATACAAGTATCAGAAACGTTCTAAAGAGAAAATATTTGCTCATATGTGTTTTTAATTGCAATTTGTTATATTTTATCTTCTATAATATTCATGGGGGCTAACAAACATAAAATCATACTGCTCTTTTTCCTATGCCCTGCATTTATTTTTTAATACTTTAGGACAACTTTGTGACACACAGTTGCAATCAAGGTGTGTTTCAAGGAAATAATATGATTAGAGCAAAGATCAAGTTAAAATATAAATGTTCTATGAATAGGGAACATGAATCCATATCTTAGAAATAAAGAATAAGTAAAACCAAAGTAAAACTAGCAATCCACAAAAAAAATTGTGTGTAAATATATCTGAAACATGGGTACCCTGTATTTTTGTTTACTGATGATACTGTGATTTTAATTATTGTAAATCACTTTGGTGATTAAGAACAAGGTGCAATTTTCATATAAAAATCTCCTTATGAAAAAAGCTTAGATAAACAAAAGAAGTGTCACCTGGTTCCTTATCTTCCTTGAGAAAAAAATTTCAAAATTAAGATGCAGCCATGGATGCTGGCCTCTCATGGAGACCCATTGTTGTTTCTCAGAAAGTTCAAGCACCAGAGAAAGGCCTTTGAGGTACCCATTTCACCGAAAATTCACTTTCTCTTAGAGACCAAATACTGCTACTTTCACATATATGCAAAGTACTAGTTTAGGAGATCATTTCAGGCCCCTTCTACTAATACAATTGCACGTTCATTGGGCTCTAAAATTATCCCATCATTGGTACACATGAGCTTTGGTTTGCAAATAGAGTTTTCTTTAGATATAAATAATGTTTTCATTTAAATTAAATGCTGTATATTTTATAAACCCAAACTAAAAACCATATACTCTAATATGAAGTTTGACCTACATCTTACTTCTGCTGTGTATTTGGATTACATTGGAATGCTTTAAGATTACCTATTCTTGAAACAATACCAGAATACTAAAAGATGTGTGTGTTTATTAATGCATAGCACTAGCATGAAATATATAGTTTTAGAAATATCAGGGAAGTGTTTCAAACCACTGACATAATTCACTAATGGTTATAAATAATACACGGTGAAGTGTGCTTGCATATGAAGAGCAAGCTACATAACATATGATTTTATGCCTATAATTCAAAAAATTGGCAAGGGAAAGTAATTACGCCTTTTGTTAGGCTGGGGGTTATTTGTGGGCCATACAAACCACTGAACTTTTCATACACATAAGTGCTTGAAACATAATCCCATCTTCCATAGATGTATTTTTTATTTCCTATTAGCATCAGTTCAGCTTAAGTCTGCATCAAATATATCAAAGTAGTGTCTTTGAGGCAATTGATTCATTTCATTCTTCAGGAAAGTCTTTCTAATGAGGTTCTTCCTGTATTATTTAAGTATGCCCTGTTCATTCTGTAGAAATGGAATAGAGGTTAAGCTAATAAGATAATAGAGCAGGATGGGGGACATGGTTGCTGCAGTCTGCTGTTAAGAAAATTCTATTAAAAATGCAAATTCTAGATCAGACACTTATTTTCAAATTGCTTAGGCTTTGGGACCTCGATGTCATTGGTGAATGCAATGTGGAGATGAGAATGACCTTGAAAGACAAGGTGCAGATATGCTGACTAGTGAACACTCAGATATGAGGGAGCATAGCCCAGAGTGTATAGGTGCATAGTTAGCAGAGCAAGACACTCAGGAGGAACCCTTCCTAAGTTATCAGTCAGTAAAGGCGGAAGTGGGAGAACTGTACTTTCAGACTTGCAAGATTCTGTTAATTTAACTTTACACTAAGGTAGAATTGTCTTATCTGCCTATGTTTCTAGTTTGGTCTTTGGTAAGGCTGACAGGAAAGAAGGAAGGCCTGTAATATGTAATGTACTCAACTTATGTGAATAATAGGATATTTTGGTATCTAAATGTGTTGCTAGTGTGACCATTGCATACCATAAATCTCTTTCATGTAACAGTTCGTCCTGTAGGAAGTACCAAAATAATTGTATATTTGCAAGGAATTCGTGAAGAAAATGTAGTGGAGGAGAAAAAGAGCTAGCACTTTCCCCTTTTCTGCTGATCTTGTGACTTAGTTCTCAGGAAAAACAAGGTTTTTTACTTATCAGTCATGTCCTTGGCTTTTCTGAATAGGATTTTTTCTGCACTGACAATAAGTTGAACAAATCTGAGCAGCAATTGATTCTGCTTCTTATGGTAACTATGTCAAACTGGATCAGTTAAACCTAGTTTGCTGCCAAGTTATCTGACAGCATCATTAAACATTTCTTGATTAATCAATATGGCTTATTGTTGTTTCTAAGTTTCTTCAGTCAACTGGATTCAGTCAATACATTCAATCTAAGGACAGACCCCATATAAACTGATATAGGACTTGCATAACACTAGAAAAATTCATATAAACATTGATGAAAACTTGCAATTACGATTTGTTTAATTGTAGCACTTTTGCATTGCTTGGGATTACACAAGTTGCAGTAGGGTCCTGAAAATCTTTACAGGAAAGAAAGAGTTAGATCAATTGCGTTCTCTTTGCTGATGATGTAAAGCTATTCAACACCACAGATAATTCTGCTACTCTTCAAAAAGACCTTGACTATATATCAGAATGGTCAAACAAATGGCAACTTCAAATCTCAACAAATAAATGCTCTGTCTTACATATTGGCAAAAAAAAATCAGAAAATAAAATACAAGCTTAATAGTCAAGACCTTGTTAATGATTCAAACTCTGCAAGGACCTTGGATACTCATCTCAAATGATCTAAGTGCTAGAGCCCACTGTACTACATAGCCAAAAAGGCATTAAGAGTTGTTAACCTAATTCTACGTGGCTTTTTCTCTGGTAATATCACACTACTAACTAGAGCATACAGAACATTTGCTAGACCAATACTTGAATACAGCTCACCAGTCTGGAACCCACATTGCGTATCTGATATTAACACAGTAGAGAAAGTACAGAAATATTTCACAAGAAGAGTTCTCCACTCCTCTACTCATTACAGAATACCTTATGCCACCAGATTGGAGGTTCTAGACTTAGAAAACCGAGAAC
The DNA here is from genome assembly GCA_009733165.1 of Naja naja. Taxonomy (NCBI): domain Eukaryota; kingdom Metazoa; phylum Chordata; class Lepidosauria; order Squamata; family Elapidae; genus Naja; species Naja naja. Next base: position 22,667,893 of record CM019154.1, on the reverse strand, counting down.
TACACTGCCTTCAGTCCGATCTAAGTATAGTATAGAAAATCATACATTGCAATGTCCTACCTGTCAATGAATACTTCAGCTTCAACCATAACAATACAAGAGCACACAATAGATACAAACTCAAGGTTAACCACACCAAACTTGATTGCAGGAAATACAACTTCAGCAACAGAGTGGTCAATGTCTGGAATACTCTACCTGACTCTGTGGTTTCTTCCCCAAACCCCCAAAAATTTAACCTTAGACTGTCTACTATTGACCTCACCCCTTTCCTAAGAGGTCTGTAGGGGGCGTGCATAAGCGCACCAACGTGCCTACCATCCCTGTCCTATTGTTTCTTTCATTTTCTTATATGTATCCATGTATTTATAACTATGTTTATACTTACACCTATTATCTTGTAAGCAATTGACTAATAAAATAAAATAAATAAATAAATCTGTCAATGCTGCTAAGATGTGAGCTCAGGGATAGCTATGACACTTCCTACTGCGCAAATTTCCTGGAAAAGGAAAAGTAAGTGTTATATGGGATCCTGAATTTTTTTCAAGAGAAGTATACCCAAACTCAGACTAACCTAATGATTAAAACAAAATATATTACTTGTAGAAAATCTTTTATATGGTCCATTATATGCAGGTATGCTTCAAATTTGTTCATTGTCATATCTTTATCATATCATTATCATAAGAATCTATTAGTGTATGTGTGGGGGAGGGGAAGAGAGGAGAGAAATAATTGATAGATATTTTCAGAATAACTGGCTATTGTATGAAACCTGTTGGCTTTTTATCTACATTCCAAAATAGAATCCCTTTGTAAATAGGAAAGATGACTCACAAAAATGCAGATCAGGTGTGTTCAGGCCATCTAACTCAGGCAGCAGACTTCTTCCATTGGATGTCCTCCAGCTCTGCTGGAATTGGACGTACTAGGATTCTTTGCCAACATAGCTGTGGCAGGACTGCGCTTTAAAATTTTAGCAACTGATTCTCTGCCCACTTGCTGGGTGGGTGTGGCCATGGTGGACGTGGCCTAGTCAGCCTCCTGCACCATGGTGGGGGGATGTTTTCACCCTCCCTGGGCTCCAGAGGTTCTCTGGAGGCCCGTTCTTGGCCTCCCTGGACTCCAGAGGCTTTCCTGAAGCCTGTGAGAGGGCAAAAATGATCTCTCCAGGCTCCGGAGGCCCTCTGGAGGCTGGAAACGGGCCGTTTCTGGCCTTCTGGAGCCTCTCGAAGGCCTGTTTTTCATCCTCTGTGCAAGCCCTGGGATCCAAAGTGGGCCATGTGGAGACTCCTGGGAAGGGCAGGGCAGGGTAGACAGGGCCAGCCAGAGGTGGGATTTGCCAGTTCACCGAACCAGCAATTAAAAATGGTAAAATTGGCTACCAGTTCACCTGAGCCGGGGTGAACCGGTAGCAGCCCACCTCTGAGGCAATTATACTTTCAACACATCTGGAGAACTTCAATTTGGAAATACACCAAAGCATATCAGTAAAATAGGAATGAATAAGATCATTGCATAGTTTAGAGCAGAGGTGGTATTCAGCAGGTTCTGACCAGCTCTGGAGAGCCGGTAGCGGAAATTTTGAGTAGTTTGGAGAACTGGCAAATACCACCTCTGACTGGCTGCTCCCCCAACTATTCTCTGCCTCCCGAGTCCCAGCTGATCGGCTGGGTCTTCTTTTGTTGCCCTGCACAGGAATGGAGCTGGAAAGCAGGTTAGTGGGGTGTGGAGGGAATGGGGATTTTGCAGTAACCTTCCCCTGCCACGCCCACCAAGCCATGCCTACTAAGCCATGCCACGCCCACCAAGCCACGCCCACAGAACCGGTAGTAAACATTTTTGAATCCCACCACTGGCTTAGAGGACTAAAATAACTAATGGCTTTATATGAAATAATCTAGCCTTGCATGAATATTCTTGTTATTTTTATAATTGGTTCAGTTTTTGGAAACATTCATAAGCACAGAGCTGTGGAATGCTTTACCTATTCCCCAATTCACAACTGGTAAGAGGAAAGGCATTTATGTATTAAATTTACAAGGTTTCTCTACTACATAACAATTTTGGTCAGCATACAATAATAAAAGCATTAGTAAAGAAGATATAAGTACCCCACCCATACCTCTGGAAGAAGAAAAATCCATTCATTTGGAAAACAACACAGTTATGAATCTACCTCCAAGTTTTAATTTAAACATGGTCAGGGTGGGGGCCAGACAGGAATAAAAATAATCACAGTTTAACCTACTATCAATGTGTCAATATCAGTATCAAAATCACTACTGGTCATATTCACTGCTCATGCTTCATTTTGTAGAAGAAAGCAGTACAAGAAAGAAATATTAGTTGCTGCTCTTTGTTATCAAAATAATCTGTTACAGTGAGAAGCAAGCACTTCCAAGAGAGGTACTGTTATGTGTGCGAGAGGCATGTTTCTGGTTGCTTTTTTGAGCTAGTGAGGAAGGGTGGGGCAAATATCCAGATAGGCATTGGAACCAATGCTGCAGCTGTAGCCTAGGTGATTATTTGCTTTTGTTGCTTTCATTTTTGCTGTAATTTTGCAGTTCAACAGCTGTGGCTAAGTCACACATCCCTGGCAAGTCTTAGCAGGACTAGATCAGATTGTATTGGGTGGGAAGGAAAGAAGATTGAAGTAGAAACTGATTAGCTTATGCAGCACTTGTGGGTGGAGGAGTAAGTAAATTTTATTACATCACAGACCAATGTTACAATAAGAAGCTTTAAAAGTAAAGTAAAACAAAACAATTAGTGGTAGATTATCAGAGGGTAGTCAAAGTCTGCCTAATTTTGCAGACAGTATAACAAAATTTAACTATATTCAAAGAGACTACATCCAAATGATCCGATAACAATTGTACATACAAAAAGATTGGTGTTTCCTGAATATTTTATCAGATGAGATATTATGATTATGGGTCCCTGAGTCCTTAATAGATACAGACCTGTCAAACTGGTGGCTGGATATGTCATGCACAGGCCACACCCACCCCAGCTCCACAAAGACAAAAAATGTCATGATACGTCACGATCCGGCCTGTGATGTGATTGAGTTTGACACCCACGTTATAGAAGGTACAGTATAGTAGGATGTAAGCTGTAGTTTTGATACTAATAAAGGAGAATATTTGCAGCTCAAGGTTGAAATGGTGGGTCCTTGGTACTGTCTGAGTTTGGTGGTTTTCTTGCAGGCATTCCTTACCCAAACTAGGTAACATCATCCGTGCCAGTGATGCTGCATCATCATTAGCATTGATGATGTTAAATTTATATTTTACCAACAAAGAAATAAAGGGAGACTAGTATAGATCTATTTCAAGCTATTTAGTTCTCGTCAGCTAGCCATACCCCTTCTTGGATTTGAACCCAGGTAAAAGCAGGAGCAGTATGCTCCGTCCAGTGGTGGTATTCTACCGGTTTGGCCCAGTTCAGGCAAACCAGTAGTAAAAAACGCTACCAGTTCAGTCAAACTGGTAGTTAAAAAAATGCTACCGGTTCGGCCGAACTGATATTTCCAACAATCAGCTGGGTGACAATCAGCTGTGCTACGTAATTTAGATTAGCTAGAAAGCAAGAAATCATTGGATTTCTTGCTTTCTAGCTAATCTAAATCATGCTGCACAGCTGATCCCCCCCTCGCTGTTGTACTTACCTCGGAAGGCTTCAAAATGCTTATTTTTTTAGCGCCCAGGGGGCTTCCCTGAGGCCCAGTAGGCAAAAAACGGAGGGGGGGTGCTGCAAAAGGAAAAAAAAGCATCACCTAGCCACACCCACCCAGTCACATGACCACCTGGTCACACCTACCTAGCCACGCCCACAGAACCAGTAGTAAAAAAAAATTGAACCCTACCACTGGCTCCAATCTATATTTGGGTAGACCAGGTTGCCCTGATAAAAAACACTTAGCACTGATCATGTTTTTTAAAAAATACTTTTATTGTGCATTTTCCTTTATTTTACATCGCAATTTCAATTTTCCAATAACAATATGCTGGTTGTATCAGCACCTTTTTAAAATATACATGATGTTATATACCCTAGTTACGGCCATTTTTCTCTTTTTCATGTAGTATAGTCCATAGAAAAAAGAATAAAAACTTGACATTATACAACATAATCTATTGTATCCATGGTTATAACATACTTTTCTATACATTTATCACTCTACATATTTTTATTTTGCATTTAGGGTTGTGATTGTAATAGTACTGATGATGATACCTAGTTTGAGCAATGAAATGTCTGCAAGAAAACAACCAAGCTCAGGGAGCACCAAGGATCCTTGTAGATTCAGTGTCCACTGGGATACAGTCTCAGCTCATATGGGATTCACTTACATTGGCTCTTCAAGACTGCTGTGCCAACTGTGTTGTTGTGTGCTAAAGTTCAGAATCAGGGGACAATTATATGGTGTAAATATCTCACTGCTTTGAAAAAAGGGGCTTGACTGCTCAAGGAGTCAAACTGCTCTTTTACGGAGAAGTAAACATGAATCATTTAGAGGAAGGGATATTATATTTGAAGTCCCTCAATAAAATAATACAATTTCTAAGAGGTGAGGTTTAGGATGACATAATCCCACAACCAATCCAGGACAGCTGACAAATGTCATTCAACTGCTAGCATACCCCTCCCCGCTCCCTTCCTAGACAAACATTGTACATATTTGAAGTGGAAGAAGAAAATAGTCACAGGTTTCATAGGTGCTGGTGTTGACCTATAAAGCCCTTCATGGCATTGGACCGGGGTACTTGCAGGAAACCCTGCTGCCAATAATGACTTCCCGATGCCCAGTGCGCTCCCACAGGCAGGGCCTCCTTGGGGTGCCGTCAGCTAGGCAATGACGGCTGGTGGCCCCCAGGGGTAGGGCCTTCTCTGTGGGGGCACCCACCCTTTGGAACCAGCTGCCCCTGGAGCTCCGGGTGGCCCCTGACCTCCAATCCTTCCGCCATGGCCTAAAAACTTGGCTATTTCAACTGGCCTACCTGGACTGATGGGGAGGGGGGAGGGCTTTTAACGGGTGTTAAATTTTAGATTTTCACGATTATGAGATTTCTGGGGTTTAATTTATTTTTAATGTTTGTATTTCATGGTTTTTAGTATTGTAAGCCGCCCTGAGTCCATAGGGAGATAAGGCAGCATATAAATCTCATAATAAAATAAAAAATAAAAATACCGTGTTTCTCAGAAAACACGACCCACCCCAATAATAAGCCAACCCTAAGTTTTAGTGGGGGTGGGCCTAATATTATCCCTATCCCAAAAATAAACCCAGAGGATGGGCATAGCCAGCACGAGTGGCGGTGTGGGCATGGGGGGGGGCAACTGTTCGGCTGCAGACAGGGGCAAAACTCATTCTGCACTGAAGCAGAGGCATTCCGAGCCTTCAGCGTCTCCCAGGATTGCTGAAGGCTGCAGTTCGAACCTTCAGCGTTGCAATCCTAGGAGACGCTGAAGACCCAGAGTGTAGCTGTTTTCATGAAAGGCAGGAAAACGGGGAGGAGAATTTTCCTGCCTGTTATCCATTCCTCTTGGAGCAGCACCCTGCAAGGCTTGTTGTGGCGTTGCACTCATGAATGGCAGCACCTCTGTGGGCTTCACCACACCAGTGCAGCTGGCATCCTGCTGTGAGCGTCTGCGCTAGTGTATCCAAACTCGCAGTGGTGCCGGCACTCGCATGTGCAACGGCACAGCAATCCTTGAGGGCTTGTGCTTGAAGAGGCTGTGCCGATGTGACGAACCTCACAGCAATGCCGCAACATTACAACAAGCCTTGCGGGGTCCTGGGATATGCTGAAGGCTTGGAGTGGAGCCGTTTTTGTGAAAGGCAGGAAAATGGGGAGGGAAAGGAGCTTGAGGAATGGATGACAGGCAGGAAAATTCCTCTCCCCATTTTCCTGCCGTTTGCCAAAAGGCCTCCATTCCGAATACTGACGTTTTGGAATAGAGGCTTTTTGGAGAACGAGAGGAAAATGGGGAGGGAGAATTTTCCTGCCTGCCATTCCTTCCTCAGTCTGTACTAAGCTTGAGGAATAGCTCCTTTCAGCCCTACAGAAACGGCCCAGTGGAGAGGCAAGGTGCGTGGGGCATTCCTTTCAGCCATGATAGAAGCGGCCTGGTGGCTAGGCAAGGCACGTGGGAGGACAATTAAGACACCCCCGAAAAGACAGCCTAGTCATTTTTTCGGGGGTCTAAAGAAAATAAGGCACTGCCTTATTTTCTAAGAAACACAGTAGTTAAAATCTTTGAAAGGAAAATTGTGGGTCAACTAGAATGAGAGGAAAATATCAAATTCAAGATGTAGATGATGCAAAATTTAGAGAAATAAAGAAGTGAGGGAAATGACCTGAAGGAGAGCAAGCTGGGGACTTTACAATCCTCTGTCTCAGCAAGTAGGCAGCAAAATATCTAATTAAAGGCACATCTCTGCCAAAATTTACTGCAGTCAATCCAGAGTTACTTGTTACTGTTAAATAAAGCTGTCAGAAGCAAAACAAGCACAAGAAGAGGAAATCCCTTCAGCATTATGTGGACATCTATGTGATGAATTTATATCCTGTAAATAGTGAAAATCCAAGTAGTTCATGGAAGAGGGCAATTTGGCAGTTAAACATTTCTAGGAATGTTAAAAGCCTTAATGAAAGCCATCTGCAAAGCAACTAGCTGAAAATATCAGACAGAAAATAATATTTACATCTGAATCCCTAGACTGTGGGAAGTAAAAGAGGTGGGCAAATTCAATCAAAACTGACAGAATTAATTCAGAAATAATCTCTTTTGGTGATAATGCTTCTTAGATTATGGCTTCTGTTAAAGGTACTGCTTTAACGTGCTGACTTTACCAATGGAAAATGGAAAACAAAGACTAAATCTTGAATTTGGCTCATTTTTGGCATATGGACCAGCAATCAGGTTATTTTTTTAGTTGTAGATGTTCATAGTGGGAAACAGACACAAAAGAGGCTAGCTTATAGTGATTTAGAAATAACAGGCTCAATATTTTGTCAAGGTTCTGCTTTAATTTAGGGCCTTGGTGGTGCAGGCTGTTAAATGCCTAGCGCTTAGCTCCAGCTGCCTGTAATTACTGCAGGCTCAAATCCCACCAGGCTCAAGGTTGACTCAGCCTTCCATCCTCTCGGGGTAGGTAAATTGAGGACCCAAGATTGTTGGGGGCAATAAGCTGACCTTGTAAAAATGCCACTTAGTAATAAGCAGGCATATACAATGGAATGAAGGCTATTGCTGAGCGCATTGGGTTGCACTCCAAAAATTGTAAGCCACCCTGAGTCTTCGGAGAAGGGCGGGATATAAATATGAATAAAAATAAAATAAAAAATAATAATTCAAGGCTAAAACTAAATACATCTAAAGAGAGTCTTTACTTTTACTATTTTCTAAAAATCCCATATTTTTAAAATAATCTGCTGCTTTTTGATATATATTTTTTAAAATCAAACTATAAACTGCCTTAAACTTTTTTCTTGGCAAAAAGTTAGCATATAAATGTTTCTTCCACAAAGTGGCAAAAACTGCCCTACATTTTATGCATTCCTACCTTAATTCTATCTCTATGTACATTTTAATTATGAGCCAATTTTGGAGTCAATGTAGCTAAAAACCTCTCTCTCACACACACACTCTCCTGGATGATGGAAAAAGAGATTTTCAGCTACATTGATTCCCAGATTGGCTTACAATTAACATATCTGTATATATGTACAATAGGTGTGCGTGTATATGTGTATTGTAAGAGATGAAGGAACCCAGATGAATTTGAGGGATTTATGAGGAATTTAATCCTAATAAAGAGGTTTAGACTTAGCCAAACAGATTTCACTATTAGAATGTAAAGTTAGCTGAAATAGCACAGCATAAGGTTGCTCTATGAGAGAGATGGGTGGTCTCTAAATATGATATATAAATGTTAAAAATAGATAAGCAAATGGTCATACACAGGTGCAAGAGTGAAGTTCAGGTGCTGTGAAACTGCACTCCGCAGTGCAAAACCAGTTGCTATACATAACAGGACAATAGTAGGTTGCTATGGAAATGCTATGATTATGATACACATGTGCAAAGGTAGTGTTTTCCACTTCCACTTCCTTAGAAATCGTAAAATGACCAGAGATGGATCAGCCAATGTGATTGCACCATTTGAAATTTCTTCTGTGAATTTGTTTATATAAACTTGCTTTTAGGTATATTTAGGGTCTTTCACATTGCAATATTTCTTAATATTTCATTGCATGACTTTACAGAATCTTAATAAGGTTTTGGAGATTTTTAATCCATATCCTGAGAAATGGACTCAAGTTTTGCCACCCAAGTGGCTTCCCCAGAAGTCCCCACAAACATTTGTTTGATACAATTGTTGTTATATATTGAAGCTATTAATCTAACCTGATGTGAACTGGTATGCTAAGAGTGTGGATATATTGTAAACATAACAATAAATGACCAAAACATTAATTCCAAGAGGAGCTAATAATTTCATTTTTAGCATTCTCAGCCTGTTTGCAGAAACTGGGGAGATTCAGTGTCTACAAAGAAGCTTTTTTTTGCCTAAAAGAACAAAGGCAACACCTTCTATACCAGTGGGATATTTGAGAATTAAATAATGTGTGTGTGTGTGTGTGTTTGTGTATGTGTATACACAAAAATAGACAGCCCTATTAATTTAGACTGAGAGACTCCGGCTGCTCCTGCTGTTCCTGGATTTGCCATATTGTCATTCATTTTGTATAGAAAGTAAACTGGAATAAGAAAACCAACAAAGGAAAGGGAGAAAGACGGAGTAGGAAGATGGAGATCATTGGAATGGACAGAGGATCAGGAAAACAGCATGAAATTAGCAGAGACAGCAGAGAACCTTTTCCCCCAGCACTGCTGATTTAACATTCATAACATAAATAGCTGGTTATCAATAGGGTTCTGGATCCATCTAAGCACTGACATTATTTATAAAACTGTATATGACATAGCTGTGGGATATAATCAAAAATCAAGCCTTCCAATTGTATCTCTGCTTGCTTGGTCTGAAATGGAACGAGATGCCACGGAGGGCCACCACAATGAAAATTACACAGAATCTGGGCCAAGAGGAACTCATAAAACCTCATCTTTTAAAATCAATTTTCCCTGGAGGTCCTGAATTCCAAGACCCCAAACACTTCTTGTATTTTGCACTACTCTAAAGTCTGTTAATTTCAGATGACTGTGAGTGACTATAATTAGCAGGAAGTTTATAGCACCTTATTGTTATCTTGTGTTTATATTTTTGGCAATTTTATTCTGTGTTGTATATTGCCAAAAGTGTATTCACTAAAATCTGTAAGCAATTTTACGTAATAAATAACTAAAGTCTTTTACTCCAGCTTTTACTCCAAATGCAGTACTTCTGCCTTCCAGTAAATTTGGCATCCTGCTTGTTATCCATATTGTTACATGAGAAGAGACAATACAGAGTCAAGCCAAGGAAAAAGGATGGTTTTATCATTTGTTGTGAATAGAATTGTGAAAGGATAGGAGAGAAAATTGTAATCATTATGAATCTAATTAAAATGAAGATGCTACAGACCCAACAGGAAATCATTTGTGAAAAGAAAAAGATGTGTAGGAGAGGTGAACTGGAAGAGGAAAAGTATTCACAGGGTCACCTCATTGGGCGCCTGCCATTGTGAGCCTTTGTGAGTCAAAGCAGTTTAGATGATGGAAGAAGTGAGTGGAGTAGGCTGAGCATACATGACTGCCATAGAATGATTCTAACCAATATTTTCCTTTTGTATCCTTTTTCAAGAGATCATGATGCTGTCTTGCATGAATATAAATTCCACATTAAAAAATCATAGCAAAGGATAAATGCTTATATGTTCCTTTCAGTACATGTATGTGCCTAACCTGCACTGCATTATAAGAGTGGGTTATTCAGGAAAAAGAAAAAAACAATTTCTGCTTGTTTGTTTATTATATATTTGACTAGAAATGTGCAGTTAGCCAAGATTTCTTTCTAATATTACAATCAGAGATTCAAGATTTAATTTGGATGTGTCATTCAAAGGCAAGGAAACCTGATTCAAAATGATTAAATCATAGATTTTAATTAAAAAAATGTTAAAATGCTTCCTCTTTCTCCCCTCCTCCGCCCAAGGTTTCAATCAGGTAGATTCAGGATCTCACTGTAAGGAATTGTTAAAATATTTTCTTTGTACCTCTTTTAAACAGAGAGAAAGAAAGTTTGGCACCATGATTTTCACATTGCCCAATAAGGTACCTGTAATAAAATTGTATGGAATCAATGCAGAAAATGTACTGCACTAATGTTTAAGAAATATTCAAAACTGTTAAAAAAAATAAGGACTTACTAGAACCTGAAGTGTCTGCCACTCTCCAATTACTTGCCTTTCTGGGCTGGTTGACTCCCTGGCAAAGGTAACCTTTTCTTGGAATGATGCAAAATAATACCTAAGGGCTAGATCTTGTATGGTGCAATGGTATTCTTAATTTCTGATGGCTTTCTTAGCTTGGCATGTTTTCTTTAAATTTAGCTGGCACATCTCTTTAGAATAGCTAGATACCATATCAGAAGCATCAAGAGTAATTGTTATGGCTTGCTGGCTCTAATCTTTGTTACAGATTTTGCCTCTATAACTTCATTTGCTAAAAGATGCCATAGTGAGGTTACTACAAAAGGGGCAACACACCTTACACCAGATAAAGGAGGCAGGAAGCAGCACAGTTGTGGTAGGATGGCTGACCAAAATAGACTTACTTCCCCCTTTCCTCTCCACACGCAATTTTAATCTGCAGAGTTGTCTTGGCAAGATGGGAAAAGATTGGAAGGCATGGGGCAAGAAATTGTATAACCATCCCTTCACTGATCCATGGTGGTAACAGACCAGTTGGATCATTATGACTGGCACAGAAACAGTCATTCATTTCTAAATTCTAATTCTACTATCAAAATCTTAAGTCCTTGGGAAAATAGGAAAATCATAGCCTTTGTCAGAAAAACAAGTGGTACATTTAATAATCAAAATCTTCAAGCCAAGAAGGTTATCTTCTTCAGACTCATGCACTTTACTTCCTTAACATTACCATCCTTCTTATCCTTTGTAGTCACTTGGCTAATATTAGAAAATGATGAGGATTCCCATCCAGGACTATACAGATTATGACAAACATTATTAATTGGGTCTAAAAACTTATGGGTAAGCTAGTAGGATTAATGGCTCCCAGTTAGTAGCCTATCAGAAATATTTTGTGCTAACTGAAGTTTATTTTTCTTTTTTTACGAACAAGATGAGCCAGTTACTTGGGGGTATCCACCATACATCTTCAATTGAATAAGCCAAGCTGAAAGATCATTACTACATATTTCACAGATGGTAAAATTGGAACAGAGATCTAATACTATCAGTTGTGACCTACTTCTGCTTTTTTTGTACTTCTGGGAATATGAACCCTCCAGTTTAAAATACTTTCATTCTAGGTTTCATTTAACTGGGCATACATGCACATTTTTAGAAGTTTGTCTAAAGAATTTGTGGGGCTTCTGGCTATTAGAATGAATTTTTAAGAGAAATGTTTAAAAATATGCACTTGCACATCAAATCGGAGCTGCATTGCAAATATTTTATGGGCAAAAATGAACTCAGATATAAAAACTGCTTTAAAATGGCTCTAAATCCATTACTTAAGAAAGATGTAAATTTATCAGGTCTAGGCATGTTTATTGGACCTAGTGTCAACAATCATGAGCTAAGTGTTAGAAGTGAAAAAAAAACTTGTCAACTTGTTTAAAAATTATTTTAGCATCAGACAGTTGTCCTGAATCAGGAGCCATTGAAAAATGCTGAAATTACAAGTTCTAGGAATATCAGGAAAAGATCAGGTTGCAGAAGGCTGGCTTATGTTGTGGGCATAATGCTAATGCATATGTATACTGTCACTCTTTTATTACCTTTCTTCATTATAGCCTGTAAAGCATTTGGCAGGAAAATAAGTCTCTTTAATTGTCCTAGAAGCTTTAGTAGTTGAAAGTTCCAGGCTTTATCACATATTTCAAAATAAATGGAGGCCTTATTAGAGTCACAGCTGGATCACAGCCAATCAATAGCTGAGGAGAAATGTAAGAGGCAATTGGCAATATTAATAGTCCCTAAAATGGTAAAGGAATTATAAATCTGATTCACATATGTTATTTCAGATGGAATCATCCCCAGCAAACTTTTCAATGAAAGAGAAAAATAGCCTGCATGAATCATTGCTTTATTAGTTCATCTCTATGTTATGAGGAAAGGATATTGTACTGCAGTTTCCAACCAAGATGTCAAGGAAACACAAGTTGTTTTTGCTTAAAGATTTGAACTGTCCCCTTCCCTGTGAATACTTTAGGAAAAGACTTTCCCTTCTGTTAAGCTTCTATGAGTTTTCTCTTTCATTTCTTTGAACTATCTAATGGCACTGATCAAATAAGATGGCTGGGCTGACTATTTCTGCATTTTTAAAAGATTCTTCCTGATACAGAATGCCCATTCATGATATCCTTGCAGAATACTGTTGTTTTTTTAAAAAAACTGTTTAGCCCTGTGATCCAATCTTCAGCTTAACTAGGAGAGCAAGAATTGAAAAGCAGGGGCTCAGAAGGACAGAGATAGAAAATTAGCAATAAGATATTAAAAAGCATTGATGGTAGGAATGAGGAAAGGAAAGATCATTGCTAATTAGAAAAAAATTGAACAGAAGAAAGTTAATTAGTAATGAAACTTCTGACTAAATGATGAGGATTTTGAATACTGGCTTTGTCAGCAGTTGAAATTAATTACATGCTCAGGCATGAAGGTGGTGAAGGAGAGATAGCAGGACTAAAACCTGGTTCAAATCTGTTGCCGTGGTGACTAGAGATAGTACTGTGGGTGACTGTGATATAATTAACCCCATCTATGGATTTTCTTGATTCAAAAAGAGTAGTATGAGTTCAGTGTTCTGTTTTTTAGTTTTGGTTTTTGTTTGTTTTACTTAATTCCTTTCATTCTTTGACTCTCAATCATTTTTGGTGGAAATGCAGGATTTTTTTGCCTACCACTTAACTCCACAGCTACTACAGTTTTTCATCAGTTTCCCTCAATGCCATTATCAACAACCTGAACTGAGCCAATGTTAGCTTCTAACACAGATCTGCTCACAAAATTCACAAAGCAGGAATTGCAATAGCATATAAAATGCTAACCAGATTTGGTCAACTTATATTTGTGGTTTGACTTCGTACAATGTTGCTCAGTATAATAGCAATAAAATGAGAAATCAGTTAGATTTATATATATTTAACGCAACTTGTTTTCATCAAGGCTTGTTAAATAAATCTAACCCCCCACTCAAATTGGTGAGTACTTCTTTATCGCCCAAGTATGGCTGGACAGAAATCCCAGAGAGAAGTGCAGTATGTAAATTCTATACAGAGAGACAGCTGTTGAAAGCCAGAGTAACTTGAAAGTATACCAACCAATTCCCTTCTTACCTTTCTTTTAGTGCAAAGTTGAGAGGAAGCTTGGGGTGGGTGGGTGGGTGGAGGGAGATGTACAGTAGCTTTGCAACAGTGCAGATGGTTGTCTGCAAATAGCCCTGGGACAGAGGAAGAGAGTGTTAGAAACTGGGAAGTTTGGAAACTGTTATAAATAGCTGCCCCCCAATCCCCAATTCCTTGTACATAGTAAAAACAAAATGCCTTCACTATCTCTGCCTCTGTAAAGCAATTGTCTTTCTTAAAAGCACACACATCTCAACTCTAACTGAAACTCTCAATCATGCTTATTTATGGGCGACCTTAAAGAACCTCCAACCCGAACTTTAGGTACAGTTAAATTGTGTATTTTAAACTGCTTTTTTCCCAAATGCCTATCCTGCTAGCACACTTTTTTTCTCATGGAGAAGAAATTGGGGGTACTTCAGGCTCGTTGACCATACCATGAACCCATTCCTTTCACCAGAGTTCCTGAGATCTTTCTAACTTCCAAGGTTAGATACCTATCCTTTGACATAGCCATTTTCTGCCAGAGTTGCAGTTCAAAGAGAGATCTCAGCACTTCGCCACAAACATTTGTAAAGTGCCATCAGTTACGAGATCAGGAAAGAAAGGCATATGTAGATGATTCCATTATTGAACTGAATGTTCTCTCTCTCGCTTTCCTTCCCTCCCCTCTCCCCCCCTCTCCCCCTCTCCCTCTCCCCCCTCTCTCTCCTTAGAGTTTCTACATATTTTTAATTTTAACCATCTCAATTTTAATGCTGATTTTCCTATTTTTAAGTACAGGTAGTCCTTGAGTTACAACCACAATTGAGCCCAAAGTTTATGTTGCTAAATGAAACATTTGTTAAGCCAGTTTGCTCCATTTCACAACTTTTCTTTCCACAGTTGTTAAGTGAATCATTGCACTGGTTAAGTTAGTAACCCGGTTGTTAAGTGAATCTGGCTTCCCTGGCTACTTTGCTTGTCAGAAGGTTGCAAATGTGATCATATGACCCTGGGTCACTACAACCGTCATAAATATGAGGCAGTGCCAAGCATCTGAATTTTGATCACGTGACCAAGGGGGTGCTGCAACAGTCATGTGAAAAACATTCATAACTCACTTTTTTTTAGTGCCGTTGTAACTTTGAACATGACTGTTCAACTTAAATGTTGTAAGTCGAGGACTATCTATACTTGTTTTCCTCTCGGAAAACCTCCACTTGTTTTCATATATGTATTATTTCTTACTGACTATTGAACGGTACTAGGAGTGAGTTCTGGTAAGAGAGCCACCTATATACATTTGAGTAATAAATAAATACTGGCTTTTCAGGACCTTGGAAAGTGTCCTTCACAAAGAGGATGCGATGCAGTTATTCTCCACCTCCTTTTTTCCACCCAGAAGTTTGTTTCTCTGAATGTAGGCAGAGTGATTTCTGTGTAGACAGATATAGGAACTTAAGCGGTTTTTACATTTTATAGTAATATTAATGTAGCTGTATGAGTACCTTTCATCACTGAGCTTTAAATTCCCTGTTATTATCTTCTGTAAAACCCAGCAATATTGCAAATGATTGTAAATAGTGTCAAGCAAGCTTTGAACCATTTAATGCAAATGAACTGTTAGACTCTATATTGCCATCAGTAGGCATAAGATATCATGCCTTTTATTAAATAAAAAAAGATCAGGACGGATAACCTAAACTGAGATATTACCTTAAGGCATTCCTTGGAAAAAGGCAGACCAAAACAGTTTAGCTATCAGGTTCCGTCCATGTACAGGATGGTTGTGATTTTATTCCAATTCTAGAGAAGAAAACCAGGGGGAGGGGCATCCCAGGTTCGCCAAATCCATGAAATAGTTATTGTTGAAAACATTCTATTTTGAAGTACAAAACAGTTGTGCACAAAATTAATGAATAACTAGACAGTCTGTCACCCATAGGACATCGTTGCAGAAACATATCCTTACCTAAACTGAGAAAAGAATGACCACAGGTGGGCAAAAATGCAGTGAGAATGGGAGTGACTTCTGATTGTCTGCTGGCTTCCCCATTAACTTCTCTTGTGGGAATGTGGCATGGAGTGTGAAAATTATGATCATGTGACTGCAGCTGATTATCACAGTGTGGTGATGCTGAAGTGATCATCTCTTTGCCAAATTTCAATCCCAGATTTGAGTCCCAGATTTTTGATGCCTTCTTTAAATTAGCCCATTGTCGATGCACTGTTTCACCCAACTGAAGGTTACAAACAGACGGAATTTAGTAGTATAGAGATGCATGTCCAGGTGTTAAAAATATACCATTTTATAAGTGTTGTGGATCACCGGCAGCCAGTGCAGACGGCAGCGGAATTGGACAGTGGGGAAGAACAGGGACCAGTTAGGGAGTCTGGAGAGGACTCGGATGAGGGTCCTGCAGACCCTCTGATGCAGAGGTGGGGCCAGGATCATCTGGGAGTGGGGTGCTGCCTTTGGAGCCTGGCAGCAACGAGGCAGAGGACCCAGGGGAGCCTGTTCCCAGTGTGTGTGTGTGGGCAGAGCTGCTAGAAGGTGAGAGCAGCTGAAACAAAAGGAGTGACTGGGGAGTGAGGCTGGGAGGTGATTGCCTCTCCCATAAGGGATAAAAGTCAGGCCAAGAGGATGAAACCTTTGCAGGAAGGTTCTGAGTCATCCTTGAAGCTCTGAGTACTTTGGTTGGTTTTTCTTGTACTTTGGTTGGTTTCTTTTCTAGTTAATTTGATACTTCTCTTTTGGCAGCACTTCACAGAACTGAAAGGTGTGTGCTTATCTTGGGGGACTGTTTGAGCTTAATTCCAGCTGAGAATGAAAACAATTCCCAGCATTGCAATAAAATAGGTTTTGTTTTTAAAACAAGTTTGTGAATAATTACTGTTTACGAAGCCTGGATCAGAGCAATAATGTTCAGTAAGTATATAATTCCTAAATTTTCTTTAGGTGTACTAGCCAATAACTAGGCAGACAGAGGATTTCTGAGGATCAAGGATTCCTGAACTCTAGTGCATAAAGGCATAAAGCAGCTCTGCGTGGGGTTGTTTCCATGTTACACTTACAATGTCTAGAGCAACAAGTTATTTTGTTCCTGCTCTGACAGGTCTCCAGGAATATCTTTTTCAGTGAATAAGAGCCAGTTATTTAAATGGGAAACATTGGTATAAGTGCCTCATCCTTATTAGCAAAGGCTTGTTGAGTGTTCCAAGTTAGTTTAGCCCCATCCAGAAGCTGAAGCTCTATGTATAGTAGTCCAATTATATGGTTGATGATTTTGCTGTTCTTCTCTGTTGGATAAAAGTAGTAAAAAGAATAAAAATCTGGTTTTCACCAAACAAATTATCAAAGGAATTTCTCATCCTGTTAGTGATATGAGAATCGTGCTTGTTTTTTCTATAGAATCAGAGCTATTAAACGAAACTGTTTTGTCACAATTATTTGTAATTGTTCGTTTTATGATTTCGGGTGTAAGGTGTAAAATTGAAAACACATCTGCTTGAAATTAAGCAAGCAATGTAAATGTGTATAGAAATTAGGCTATATTCCTTTCCTCTTTTCCATTTGCATCTACTTTAACCTATTTACCATTTCCCTTTACCATTTCCAGTGAACTACAGAGTGCAAGATATCTTAATTCTTCACCAACATTTCACATTCTAGTAAGAAGTTTTATTTAAGTTTTAATTTGAATAAATGCTGATAGAAATATTCTTGAGATTTTATAGTTCTTTACATGGCATACTATTGCAGCCTTTATTCTCATTAGGCTAAATTTAAATATAGAAGCTGCAAAACAAAGATATGAAGGCACTTTCAGCTAATTTAAGACTACCTGCCTCTGAAGCAGTCATTTAGAAAATCCTCCTGGATATAAATCTACATTAAGAATGGCTCAATTTCAGAAAGTAGAAAAGGGCATGATAGGATGACAGAAGAAAGAGGATGGTAAATAGTTTCAGTATTTGTGCCTTCTATGCAAAGTGAGGTGAGTTCTGATGAGATACAAAAAGATAAAGACTTTCTTGGATTGCATTTGACTCCAGGTGACTTCATGGACTCTGAATAGTTGGAAGTAGAGATTGTAAAGTGAATTAACTCATTGGTAGCTAATTGTAAAAAAGTATATTGAAAAAGATTACTTGTCTCCATTGCTAAGTTTGTGCAAAGACATTAGCAGTAGCTAAGAAAACAATTGCAAGGACTCTAAATCCTTGTGTTTTTAGGATCTTCACTGAACACCAGCTTAGATTTTTTTTAAAACACCACATTTTCTCTTTAAGTGTACACTTAAAATCTGTCACTGAAATTATGTCAAATGTTGGCCATTGCTGGAAGTAAAGTAACAGTCTAGATGGACCAGTGATCTGTTTTTCCAATATAAAGCAATTGCTGGAAAGCAATTGGTGCCCCTATTTTTTAGTTGTGTGAGTAAAAGAGAGTAATTTATCACCCTCTATGAAAACATTACCCTCCAGATTTACAGATTGCAATAAGCCTATCTAGTTGCCACAACCTATTGACTCTAGTTAAAAAAAAGAGCTTATCATAAGAGAAACAACTTTCCCTTTTAACAGAACCAGAGGAATGTTAGAATATGACCACCATATGTAAGAGGAAGACATACAGATGACAAAGCAAAGGGTGTGTTGTGCATAAAATTTAGGCAGTTTCAATTGTACCATCATGGCCACCCTTTTGACTATTTTGTCAGAGACCTTTTGGCCAACATGATATTCTTACATTAATTAGCCTAATGTGGGTGTTCAACTCAATTTTATCGAGGGCTGCATCAGGGCTGTGTTTGACCTTGGGAGGCTGGGGTGGGCATGGCCAACTCGATGTCACTTGTGTTGTGTTGGGCCTGTAGTGGCCCAAGTGCTCTGCTAGCGAAAACGGGCTCCCGAGCTCTGTTTTCAGCTGCGACAGCCTCCTAAAACCCTCTGCCAGCAAAAATGAAGCCAGTCCATCACTGTTTCCAGGGTGGCCCCATGGGCCAGATCTAAGCACTCTATGGGCCAGATCCAGCACGTGGGCCTTGAGTTTGACACCCCTGGCTTAATGCCATTTGAGAAGCTCTTGTGCAAAATGTGACTTCAATAGAATCATCCTACGTGTTCACCAGCAACTAATATTAAGACACATAATTTTCCATTATTGGAAGCAATTTATGGTTATTATTTTTTCATGGGCATCGGTAGCTTTATTCTTTGGCTTAGAGCGGGAAGGAACCTAGAGGTGATTCCAGTTAATGCTACGTGCTGGGTCAGGAATTCTGGGAATCAGACTTTACAGGTCGTAAAGGGGCATAACACAACAGTGCTACTTCAGTCATCTTCAATAGACATTAACACTCTACACCAGGGGTGTCAAACTCGATTTCATTGAGGGCTACATCAGGGTTTGACCTCGGGGGGCTGGGGTGGGTGTGGCCAGGGTGGACATGGCCAGCTGAATGTCACTCATGTTGGGACGCCTGTGGTGGCCCAAGTGCTCTGCCAGCGAAAACGGGCTCCTGAGGTCCATTTTTGGCCACGAAGACCTCCCAACCCTCTGGCAGCAAAAACGGAGCATCTAGGCAAACTGCTTGGGAGAGAATAGCATAAGGGAGAATTTCAAAAAATTTAGTTCATTTAGTTCAAAAACATTTAGTTTTAGTGTTCCATAAAACGTTTGTTGGCTATAGATTTCATGGCAAGAATTGATAAATCAGACTTGTCTTGCCCCAGAACTTTACCAATTTCGTCTACTAATATTGGCAATCTCTGAGCATGCCCTGAGCTTTTGGCTTCCTTTAGCCTGTAGCTGCTAGGTAACTGTGCCAGGACAGAGTAGTTCTTGTAGTGTAGTGTTGCCTTCCTCTGCTTTCCTGTCTTTTTAGAGGGCTTTCTAGGGCTAGATAAAGAGGCCTCTTGGCTTGAGTCAGTCTACTGGTCCAAGTAATAAAGAGGAGAGCTTATAGCTGGTGCAGCATCACTGCCAAGAATGGAAGCATAAAATGATTTTTGGGAAGCCCCCATCTGGTCATCTTCCTCAGTTGTGGAGGACTGTTGAGACCTGGACATGATAACAATTAATAATATTCATTGCTACAGGGTTTGTTGATGGCCACTTTAAATATTATTTAAAGGTTATGAGACACATTAATGAAAAGTATCACAGTAGCTACTGGTCATGATATTTATAAGCCACCTTCAATAAATGATCAGAAGTGATAGGTCTCTAAATTTTAATACTTGATGGTTGGTGTTGTGGTCCGCCGGCAGCCTGTGGAGATGGCAGCAGAATTGGGCAGTGGGGAAGAACATGGGCCAGTCCAGGAGTCTGGGGAGGACTCAGATGAGGGTCCTGCGTCTGATACAGAGATGGGGCCAGGACCATCTGGGAGTTATGTGCTGACTCCAGAGCCTCCAGAATCTGACAGCAGAGAGGCAGAGAAACAAGGGAAGCCTGTTCCTAGTGTGCGTGTGTGCAGAGCTGCCGGAAGGCAAAAGCAGCTAAGACAAAAGGGACAACTCGGGAGTAAGGCTTGAAGATGATTGTCCCTCCTATAAGATATAAAGGAAATGCAAAGGGACAGGAACCTTTGCAGGAAGCAACGTTGTTTGCACTGGTCGGTTTGGAACCTGAAAACTCCATGGTGAATTGTGCTCTGTTTGATTTTGAAAGACTAATTGGTACGTTAGCCGTTGGCAGCACTTCAAGAAAGATAAAGGTGCATTCTTATCAGACTTCTTCCAAAGGACTTGGGCAGACTTCAGTTGGACTATTTATAACTGGTTGAGACTCATTACGGGCTGTGAATGACGATAATTCACAGCCGTTGAACTAAAATAAAAGGGTTTTGGATTTAATGTGTTTGTTAGTGTCTCAGGAAGCCTTGATCAGAAGAGTTAATGGAGAGTTTATTATTATTAAGGTTATTTTCTTTATGTTTTGCTTATGGACTTTCCATAGCCATCTTACTGTTGACAATGAGAAACTTCGACCCTAGATAGATCTTTGTTTTGTCCCGATAGTATTTTCCTTATCTATGTTAAATGAACCCTTGCAGAAAAAAATGAAGCACTGCTAGAAGTTTTTTTTTTAATATATCTCAATTAGGGATATATTAGTGCAGAATTCATCAGGAGGGTAAGATGTGATAGTTTTAGAAGACTGGTAACTGTGATCTTATTTTTGGAAAAATTAAGACAAGCAAATAAATACAAAAGTATATATTTATATTAGTTGCTCTGAAGGTATTGCTGACTATTTTTATATAAAGTCAACCAAAACAAATGTGAACAAGAAGGATAAGAAGGATAGTTGTAATTAAGAAAGATGAGAAGGATAAGTTATAATTAAAATACATATTGTTTTTCATGTTACTGTTATAAATGTTAATTAAAAAATGAATTCTGCTTATTTAACCTTATTCTGTTGTGGTACATTTGAAGTGATATATTCAGAATGTAATGATAAAAAATTGTGTCTGTGTGAATGCACTAATGTGCATGGAGTTGGAAGAGATTCCTAAGGATTTATCTCATAGATAGATCTGTATTTGTTGAACGTTTATACTGGGCCATGTTTTGCATTATTTGTGTCAACATCCTTACTACTATCTTCATGAAAGCACTGATTTGGTTATTTTAGAGTGGCAGATAAAGTAACTCATGTAAACAACTTATTCAGTAATAAAATTCTTCTCAGGTGATATCACTTTAGCCTGTATCTGAAGTATCTGTAATTGAAAACTTTTTCCATGGAATTATTTCTTTTATCTATAAGAATATATTTTGTACGTGCTTTTTTTCATTCGATCTAGCAAGGAATATGCTATCATGTGATTTTCTCACCTGCAATTGTATTATCTCAATTGTCTACTGTTTATGCATTGTGTTGCTATGGTCGTATTGCTTACTACAGTATACTCTGACAGTTTTTTTTAAAACAAAAATTTCTACTCTACTATATCTGAGGGTTAATTATATTGTTTGTAAATTAGATTTTTTCCCTTGACTTTATTTCTTCCTTTCACCTGGTTTGAATGTGTCAGCATGATGGTGATCCTACTGAACTGTGTCACACTTGGAATGTATCAACCCTGTGATGATATGGATTGCCTCTCCAACAGATGTAAAATTTTGCAAGTAAGTAGCTCCCTTTCTATAATGGCAATATATGACCTTCTGGTTGATACTTGACATATATTCCATAACTATGTTATGTGAACTAAAGTCATCAGCAAAATCATGTGGAAACAAGGCCCATAAAAAGCCAGCATTTTTAAAATAATCTGTCAAAATGTCAAACTTGCTGTTCTAGCTATTCATACATCTGCTTTTGTGTTTTCTCTATATAAGATTAAACTATATTACTGTGACTTTGAAAAAGTATTCACTCCTTTTCACTTTTTCCAAATGTGAATATTTCTGCCAGTTAGTTATTAGAGCTTCTTGTGGATCCTACTGATATATATATGTCAACTCATAAAGCATTCCTGGACTGCTGTCAAGTTGACATAGGTGGGGGAATTGACAGAGCAGTATGGCAGCTACAACCAGAAGCACAATTCCATACATACCTTCTTCAAGGCTGTTTCCCAGGCTACCAAGGACCAGCCTGAGAGGTGTGATCTCTACAGCCCATGAAAGTGCTCTATTGGAGAATGTTATTTATGACACACCCCAGGAGGAGCGGGGAAACAGGGTTACAGGTGGGCTGTAAATTATGTGAGGCAGAGCTGACTTCATTTGGGTACATGCCGACATGTTGCTCCTAATAAATAACTGGATTTCTTTTGAAGCTTGGCTCAAGGCTCATGGTTTAATTAGGGCATCTGTCAGAACCCTGACAATATAGAGTATTGAGACAACAAGTAGCACCAAAGTAGGGTGCTTGTTCATTTGTTTCATAAACAAAGCCAAAAGACATTTCTAAAAGTCTACATTAAAAAGTGGTTGATGTCAATGTTCTAAAAAAGATTATAAAACCATTTCTAAAATCCCATTAAACCACAGTCAGACATAGAAATTGAAAGGATTTGAAACAATATAAACGTTTCCAAGAGCGGATGACTTATCAAAGTCAACATAATTGTGATTGATTACCAGAGTCTTCAATAATAAAGACCATACATACAAAGTAAATAAAATCATTCAGAAAGTCACACAGAACTATTGAACAACGTATACTGGTCTGTAGGTCTCTATTGCCTTGGCTAAAATAATTACTTTTATGACTCCATCATCAGAAAATTACTGGGAGAGTAGCAATGTAAAAGTCATTCCTCACTAAGAAGAATGTTGATGCTCATTTCAAGTTTGTCAAAAATTACCTGGATAAACCTTCAGATGTCTGGAAGAATATTCTATGATAGAAGAGTCAAAAGTGGAACATTTCAGTTTCCCTGGAATACATTATGTCTGGAAAAAATAAACATTGCATTCCACAATAAGAACTTCATACCATGTATAAAGAGGAGATGGAAGTTTACTTGTTAGGGGATACTTTGCTGCCCCATTTCTGACCATTTTTAAAGTGCATGTGGATACATACAGTACTATAGCAAGATTCTAAGTATACAAGCTCATGTACAGAGAATAGATTAAAAAAAACAAATTCAGCATTTTGGCATGGCCAGGTCAAAGAATGGCATTTTAGAGTTAAATTGCACACAAATGATTTGGCAAGACCTAAAACCAGCAGTTCCTATTCAAAAAATCCTCAAATATTACTGAATTGAAGTGGTTTGCTATGAACAATAGGGCAACATTCCTGTAAAGCAACATGAAAGAGATGAGAGATGCTTTTGTTTATGAAGTAAATGCAACAATCACCAAATCTTTACATTAGCTATTCATTCAGCCTAATGTCAGGCTCAAGCCCAAAGACAATACAATGAAATCCAAATGAGTCCAGTCCTTTATTTGCTTATATCTAATGGACAGAAACTTGCCAAACTAAAGCTGTAACCTTCTAACAGAGGGGTCCCTAGCCCCAGTCCGTGGACTGGCACCAGTCCGCAGCATGCCAGAAACTGGGCCGCACAAAGAATCAAAGTCCCATTTTCAGGATGTAGGCAGCACATGAAACCACGTGCATTCTGGTCCATGGAAAAACCTCTCTCCACAGAACTGGTCCCTGTGGCCCAAAAGGCTGGAGGCCACTGTTCTAACCTCCTTGAAATATGGTGTGGCTACCCTGAATCTCTTGTCCTCTTCCTCATCTAGCTTGGGACCCCTTGTTCATTGTAACTTCAAACAATCACTGAAAAAGTAGACATTATGCAAGGGCTATCTGTAGACTGTTTAATATGTTCTAAATAACAAATGTTGTTGGACTGAATTACAAACATAAAATGAAAAACAATCAATAAACAATAGATTTAAAACAAACAAAAACGTGTAAAGATTATGTCAGACAGCTAAAAACAACAACAACAAAGATCTCAGCTTAGTCTATTATTTGTTAAGGGACCAGATAGACATTTCTAGAAACAATCTTCAGGGGAAGGATTGGTGGACATACAAGAATAGGTTCCTTGCTCTGTAAGCCATCTGCAGCGTCTTTGTGAGTGGCAGTGCCTGCAAAAGGATCTTCAAACATTATCTTAAACAGTGTATTAAGACTACATAGAAAATCCTGTTTATGCATTTTATATGCCTATTCAAAATAATGGTTAAAATTAATTTAAATCTGCATCTTTTTCCTTATGGACATTTTAGGTGTTTGATGACTTCATTTTTATCTTCTTTGCTATGGAAATGGTGCTGAAGATGGTGGCCCTGGGGATATTTGGCAAGAAATGCTACCTTGGAGATACCTGGAACCGCCTGGATTTCTTCATTGTTATGGCTGGGTAGGTTTTCTTTTCTTTAACCTTTACAAAAAATACACTAATAGACTAATAGATAAAAAATTTCTAAACATAATGTGAACATATCTGTAAGAATGATTCAATTCTGTCATGTTAAAAATTGAAAAGTGAATTGAAAGCATGTCCCCCATACAGTGAAGGATCAAAAGGACTGCTAAGGAAACTTGATACAAATGAAAAAGTTCATCAGCACATCCTAGTCTTTCAGCCAGTTTCGTACTCATTTGTTGGGAAAGTTAATGGCCTTCCTTACATTGCTTGGGAAGGAGAGACATTAAAAGTTGGTGAATGCCAGTAAAAGTTGGCTGTGGGAAGTTGCATTGCTATGTTTCTCTAAGTAAAGAACACTTGGAAACATCTTATAGCTTTAGAATCCCATATATTATATAAGTCCCCTTTGGGCATAATATGGGTACTTACTAGAATCCCCTGCTTTGTACATGAAATTGAATTAAAGTGTTCCTAGTGAGCAGCTATTCAGTTTCTATTTTAATACTTTTACAGAAATAATGTCTACAATTTCCCTAATTGATTAGTATCACTATCAAACCATTTTACCATTATGAATTCCCCCCCTAACATTCAGCTAAAATACTTTCCTGAAACTTTACCAGAGTGTGTCTTGCACTCTGAAACAATGAACAGGTAATGAGTCAGAAGTGGTATTCAGTAGTTCTGACCAGTTCTGGAGAACCGGCAGTGGAAATTTTGAGTAGTTCAGAGAGCCGGCAAATACCACCTCTGACTGGACATTTTACAGTATCCTTCCCCTGCCATGACCACCAAGCCATGCCCACAGAACCGGTAGTAAAAATTTTTGAATCCCACCACTGTAATGAGCCCGTTCTGTTTGTGTTACAAGCTGCCAGGAAGCTAATTTAAGTATCACTAATGAATAGCTTTATCCAAGGATTTAAAAAGGCTGTTGTCCAGGCTGAATCTTGTGATGCTACCTCTGACCAACTGGATGATTCTTAGCCCATTGTACAAGGCTTCCCTTTTTAGCATAAGTTTAAAGGGGCAGGGAGGAACAGAAAGAAAGATGCTTAGAAGTCCCAGAACTTACTAACATTTTATAAACAACTTGAAAATATAAGAGAGTGATGTGAAATTGTGCAATTCTGGGAAAAACTAATCCTTAAATATATAAAAAAAATCATTTAAGAAATGTAATAGAAACAATAGAAGGCTGCAATCATATAGTTAAAATTCCAAAGAAAAAATATTTGTATATTGCCATCTTAAAGAATATCTTAAGATTCCAAACATGTTCAGATGACATTGCAAAAATGCAGGTTTGAGGAAGATTATCTAAATCTTCTGTTAGAATGTGGTTGTGCAGACCCTTCTTGCTCCTTTCCATTTGTTCTTCCTCTCAAGCAGTATCTTCACAATTTTATAAACTTTTGAGGACAAGTGAAAGGTACTTTTTGGGAGTGATCATTGCTTTTCCATTTTATTCTTCCCATGATATAATCTGACTCTACATGGCAAACCATAGAATGACCTGGTGGTTCAATCCATCTTCCCAATAACCATTTGCTTCAGCGAAAAGCACTGACTAAAGTTTTCCCCATAATATCACTGTATTGAAGCCTGACAGTGTAGGCAGGGTGTCAATGTCTACTGAAGATGATTGAAGTGGCACTATTGTGTTATTCCAAAAGATAGTGTGTGAGGCAATGGAGAGTACAGTTACTTGCTATGATTAAAAAACTATATGTCTATTAATGCATCTTAAATTTGTGTTTGTCTTTTTTCACATCCTTTCACATTGCTGACTTATATTCAAGCTTGTGATCAATTACAGATTCTGTTTTACATATGCCTTTATATATCAGTTATTTTATTTTATTTATTTTATTTTGTCAAGCAATTATAAGATAACAAGTATAAGTATAAACATAATTATGAATACATGAAATGGATACATATAAGAAAAATAAAAAGAAACAATAGGACAGGGACGGTAGGCACGTTGGTGTGCTTATGCACGCCCCCTACAGACCTCTTAGGAAAGGGGTGAGGTCAATAGTAGACAGTCTAAGGTTAAAGTTTTTGGGGTTTGGGGAATAAATCACAGAGTCAGGTACAGTATTCCAGACATTGACCACTCTGTTGCTGAAGTCATATTTCCTGCAATCAAGTTTGGTGCGGTTTACCTTGAGTTTGTTTCTATTGTGTGCTCTTGTATTGTTATGGTTGAAGCTGAAGTATTCATTGACAGGTAGGACATTGCAATATATAATTTTATATGCTTTACTTAGATTGGACCGAAGGCAGTGTAGTTCTAGGTTTTCTAGGTCTAGAATTTCAAGTCTAGTGGCATAAGGATATTCTGCAACGAGTAGAGGAGTGGAGAACTCTTCTTGTGAAGTATTTCTGGACTTTCTCAACTGTATTAATATCAGATACGCAATGTGGGTTCCAGACTGGTGAGCTGTATTCAGGTATTGGTCTAGCAAATGTTTTGTATGCTCTAGGTAGTAGTGTGATATTACCAGAGAAACAGCTACGTAGGATTAGGTTAACAACTCTTAATGCCTTTTTGGCTACGTAGTTACAGTGGGCTCTAGCACTTAGATCATTTGAGATGAATACTCCAAGGTCCTTGACGGAGTTTGGATCATCAACAAGGTCTTGACTATTCAGCTTGTATTTTATTTTCTGATTTTCTTTTGCCAATATGTAAGACAGAGCATTTATTTGTTGAGATTTGAAGTTGCCATTTGTTTGACCATTCTGATACATAGTCGAGGTCTTTTTGAAGGGTAGCAGTATTGTCGGTGGTGTTGAATAGCTTTACATCATTGGTGAAGAGAATGCAGTTGCTCTTAATATGATGACAGAGGTCATTTATGTAGAGTATGAAGAGAGTTGGTCCTAGAACACTGCCTTGGGGGACACCACTGTTGACTAGTACAGAATTTGATAGGATGCTCCCAATTTTTTTTATTTACATTTATATGCCGCCCTTCTCCGGAGACTCAGGGCAGCTTACAATCTTTAGAGCACAATCCAATGTGCTCAGCAATAGCCTTCATTCTATTGTCTGCTTATTACTAGGGCTTTTTTTGGGGGGGCCCCCTCAAGCAGCATTTTTACAAAGTCAGCTTATTGCCTCCAACAATCTTGGGTCCTCAATTTACCTACCCCGAGAAGATGGAAGGCTGAGTCAACCTTGAGCCTGGTGGGATTCAAGCCTGCACTAATTGCAGGCAGCTGCAACTAAGTGCTAGGTGTTTAACAGTGATGCCCTCCCTGTGATGTCCCATTGTCTGGATGCGGTGCAGATCTGGATGGGGAGGAACAGGGTCCGACTCAACCCAACTAAGACTGAGTGGCTGTATGTACCAGCATCTCAGATTACTCAGGATATACCATCTTTGGTCATGAGGGGAGAGGTGTTGCCCCCCATGGACAGGGTGCGCAATCTGGGTGTCCTCCTGGATACACAGCTCAGTTTGGAGGAGCAGGTGGGAGCTGTAGCCAGGGGGGCATTTGCCCAGGTGTGGCTGGTTCGCCAGCTGCACCCTTACCTGAGCCAAGATGCCCTACGGACAGTCACTCATGCACTCGTCACTTCCTGAATCAACTACTACAATGGTCTCTACATGGGACTGCCCTTGCAGACCACCCGGAGGTTGCAACTGGTGCAGAATGCAGCCACGCGGGCTGTGATGGGGGTGTCCCGATACTCCCATGTTACACCCCTCCTGCGTGACCTGCATTGGTTGCCAGTTGCCTTCCGGGTGAGATTCAAGGTATTGGTAACAACTTACAAAGTCCTACATGGCTTGGGTCTGGGGTACTTGCGGGAGTGTCTCTTGCCGGCATCACACCCCAATTGCCCGGTACGATCCCACAGGCAGGGCCTCCTTGGGGTACCATCAGCCAGACTTTGTCGGTTGGCGGTGCCCAGGGGTAGGGCCTTCTCTGTGGGAGCATCCACCCTATGGAACCAGCTCCCCTTGGGCCTTCATTTGGCCCCTGATCTCCGCTCCTTCCGCTGTGACCTGAAGACCTGGCTCTTTCAACAGGCCGGTCTGGACTGACCGGGGAGGGAGGGTTTGTTTTAGAGTTATTTTAATTATTTTAATCTTAATTATTTTGTCACTATTAGGCTTGTAATTGTTTAATTGTTTTTTAATGTAATTTTTTTGTATTGGGTTTTATATTTTTAGTCGCCCTGAGTCCTTAGGGAGAGAGGGCGGCATAGAAGTCTAAATAAATAAATAAATAAATAAATAAATAAATAAATAAATAAACAGCCTGCACCACCAAGGCCATTTTGACCATTTGTTGCCTGTTTGACAGGAATGCCTCTATCCAGTTATGCAGGTGTCCAGAGATACCATAAGATTTTAGTTTTAAGAGTAGTTTGTCATGTACCACTGAATCAAAGGCTTTACAGAAGTCTATGTAAATTGAGTCTATTGCTTTGCCCTGATCGAGTTGTGTAGTCCATATGTTTTTGCAGTGTAAGAGTTTCAGATTACAGGATAGTTTTTTTCTGAAACCAAATTGTTTGTTAGAGAATAGGTTGTTTGTCTCTAAGTAGAGGATAATGGATAGGTTAATAATTGATTCCATGACTTTACAGGTGACACAGCATAAAGAGATTGGTCTGTAATTTTCAACTAGGCTGGGGTCTCTCTTTTTGAAGATGGGGATGACTGTGGCCAGTGACCATAGGTTTGGCAAGGAGCTGGTCCTGAAGGATTTTTCAAAGATTATGCTTAGAGGTTTGGCTATGGCAGTGGATAGCTTTTTAAGAAGTAGGCACATATTCCGTCCGGTCCAATAGATAGAGACAGTTTTAGATTGTGTAGTGCTTTTTCAACATTGTCTTATGTAAAATCATTATGTATTAGATCATTGTAGTTGTCAGTGGCTCGACTAGGAAATACTGGGCATGATCCATTGCTGTTTACAAATACTGAGCCAAAGAATGTGTTAAAGAGATTGGCTTTAATGGTGTCTTCGTTGTAGTCTTTACCATTAGGTCCTTTCAGGGGTGGGATGGACCTTGAGTCTTTTAGTTTGTTGTTTACAAAAGTGTTGAAAGCATGGGTGGAATTGGTGCATAGAAGCTTTTCCTCTTGTTTAATGTGATAATTGGTGCATTCAGTCTTTATCTGGTGGCATAAATTTTTGTATCGGCTTTTGAAGTTGGCAGCGTGACCAGATTAGTTTTTCCGCCAAAGTGATTTCTTTTTGGATTGAAGCTTCCTTATTGTTATGGGTAATTTGTTTTTTCTGGTTTTGGGAGTTGTTATTGGTACATATAGCTTGATGAGTCTTTTGACTTCATGTAAAAATATGTTGTAATGGTCTTCAACAGTATTTTATCCAGTGAATAGAAGTTGCCAATCAATTTTTAATTCCAATTTGGCTTGTAATTGTTTAATATCTTTTTAGGCAATTTATTTATTGTTGTATTTTTAGCTGTGAGCTGCCCCGAGTCCTTTCAGAGAGGGGGCAGCATACAAGTTGAATAAATAAATAAATAAATAAATAAATAATGAAAGATCGTTGTCTATAAGATCATAGTTGCCTTTTTTGAAGTTATAATTGGGGATCCCGTCGTTATGATGATTTTTGTTTGGACGTATGCTGAGACAAAAGTCAATCATGATGTGGTCACTGTTGGAAAAGGGTTCTTTAATTTGTAATCCATAAATTGAATTCAAACTATTGCAGAAGATGAGATCAAGGCAGTTGTTAAGTCTAGTATTGTTGGTTACTAGTTGTTCCAGTCCCAGATTTGTTACAGCATTGTAGAAAGTTGCATGTATGGGTTCATTTTTACACTCATTTAGGGTCCAGTTAATATGAGGTAGATTGAGGTCACCAAGAAAGATAAAAGCATGTGGGCAGGATATTGCCCATGTTAGTAGTGAATTTAACTTGTTTACATGTTCAATGTCATAATCAGGGGCCCTGTAAAATAGTAAGAATTGAAATGTGATATTTAAGGACAGTTCACAGATGATGGTCTCAGGAAGAGCAAGCTCCTGGGTAACTTGGATGTTTTTTAGATGTAGGGACTTTTTATAGAAGATAGCAATACCAACTCCTCTACGGATTTCACGATCTGATCAGTAAACATGATAGTCTCTTATTGTGATAATGGAGTCAGGGAGAGATGCATTGAGCCATGTTTCACAGACAAATATGATGTCGAATTTAGCTGTATTTAGTAAGAGGAGAAATTCAGGTATTTTATTTATAAGGCTTCTTGCATTGAGTAGCTTGCATTTAAGGCCAGTTGCAGTTGGAATAGAGGTAGTTAGGGGCATGCATGCCTACTTTTGAGTGATGGTGGGTTGGATGAGGTAGGGTTGGATGCAGAGTTGTGGGTTGTGTGACTTTCTTTTGATGCAATTAGCACGGTAGTCAATGTACAGGTCCTTTTCTCCATTGTCTAGACGTTGTTTGAGTTCTGTGCGGAGTTCATGGGAGCGGATTCTTTGCAGTATGGATAAGTCTGGTCTTGAGTGAAGTTTTTTATGGGTGGGATTGGTTTTTGCGTTTATTGTATGAATGAATATATGTTTGCTGGACTCATTTTTGCAAACAACTCTACAAAATCTTGGCGCCACCGAGCCATCATTGTATTTGAACTCGGGGCCATCTCTGGTTATTTCAATGATATCTTCAGGAGAGATGTTTGTTGTATTTGAGTTGCTTATGATATTGCAAACTTTGGTGATGTCGTCTGATTCGTTGGTGTCTTCAAGACCAAATGGCATTTGGATGTTTCTGATCACATTCCGTGATGTCTCTGATGAGTAAGGAGATATCATTTGTGGAATTATTTGATGGGATAGTAATTATTTGTGCCTGTGATTTGGTGGTTACTTTTGGTTGTAGTTGTGATTGTAGTTGAGGTGGTAGTTGTGGTAGTGGTTGTTGAGTTGGGATTTGATTTTGAGCTGATACGTATTTGCTTATCTGTGCTGTATTTTTTTTTCCAAGAGAGGTTAGGCTTGCTTGCAGAGTTGATCCCTTCGTGCATTTGATTTCTTCTTTTAAGTGAAGAACTCTGTATTTGTCTGCATAAACTTCCATTCTTTTGAGCCCACTTTCCTAATATATCAAAATAATTTTGATTTTTGTCTCTCAGAACATATTAATAACAACCCAATGTAATTCTGTGTCATCAGCAAATCTGACAAGTAGCTGGTACAAAATAATAGAAACAGAACAGAGTTTTCGTGATCAGTTCAGTGCTGCTTCATTTTACGGAGTTTGGGCATTAAGGGCATCTTTTTTATTAAAAGCAAAAGCATTGTGCTTCTGCTTTACTTTCCGATGTCCCATCTAAGCACACCTCAGGGACAAGGTGACATTTAAGTGCTTTAACAGCAAAGTTGCTGTATTAAAGCTGCAGTAGTCACTTCCTCTATCTCTCTGCAAGCTGAGTGAAGGGCACATAGGGATTTGCAAGTTAAATATCTAGTTGCACTGTCACAGTTTATACTTGTAGCCAAAATTTTACAGGATTGTGTCATTATACAATGAATATTTGCCCTGCCAATTCTTTTTCTCAGTAAATAATCATTCATCATTTTTATCTGGAGTTTACAACTGGCAATGGGTTCAAGCTTAATAAGTAGAAAACATGTCTGTAAAATGGTATTTTCTATAGCGAAGAATAGCAATACCATTTCTTTGTATTCATTCCATTAAGTCAGCACAGAATTGTCACTTGGCTTGCATTAGTTCAACGTAAATCATTTATTGCCATCTACAAGTTTTTATTGTTGTCATTGTTTAATCCAGCCAGAATGCCTACTGCTTGCCAAATTTAAATGTCATACAATCTAATTAATTATCTTGTGCAAATGAGAAACTTCTTCTCACTTCGAAAAATGTGCCAGATCTAACATTGAGTCCTGTCATTTATTATGTCAATGAATATTTCCATCAGATTAAGCAATAGAAAATTCTGCAGTTATAAATATGGGTATAATGTCATCTTTTCACCACAGAACACCCATAACTCCAAAACAGGAACTCTGTTTCCATTGATCATTCAAATCTGGAAGAATTTCATAAAATTCATATGTTTTTGGAAAGAATCTATAGGTCAAATGCAAGCTGAGAGAAAGGGCAATTAGAAGTGGCAGGGGAGGGCAAAAATGGGACCTGTGGAGGCCTCTGGAGACCAAAAACAGGCCCGTTTTTGGCCTGCAGAGTGCTCCTGGATGCCAGGAAGGGCAAAAATGGAATGCACGGAGGCTTTGAGAGGCCAAAAATGGACTTGTATTCACTGTATAAGGCGCACAGACATTTCCACCACTTTTTTTGCGGGGCAATGCGAAAAATATTCTGAAAAATACGGTATTTGCTGATTTTCTTGGGAAATATTATTATTATTGTAACAATATAGAATGCTGCCCTTCAAAACATAGTTTATAGCACAACAGATTTACTGAGGAAGTTACTCAAAGGACAACTCATTTACAATACTCTCAGTGTAACACTCAAGGTAAAATTTATATATTATTGAAAATGTTCAGAATCAAGCTCAGTATCTTCAACAGTTGCCAAAGCAAATGTATAGGTATGGGCACACCAATACTTGATCCATAGTCCAGAACACAACATGTTTCTTATGTCAGTGGGAATATAAAAGTGTATACTCTATTCATTGCAAAATAAAAAAAGACTATAAGGAAACAAAGAATATAGAAATGCTGCTTGTTCAATGCACTGTTCTGGTGAACTAGCAGTAGTCTATTTTGCCACACTACACATTTCATTCCCTTCTCTCTCGCCCTCCTCTGTCTAATTCTTAATTCCAACATTAATTCATTGGGGAGGGGGGTTGTCCTAATTTTACCTACCACTAAAACTTTTGGAATATATTAAGTTTAGCAAAGCTTTTATCAAAAGGTGTAATTCATATAAATTATTGAGCAGTTAAATTAAACTCACAGGCTGAGTTTAACAAACTGAAAACATTTTGTAAATCCCCCCCCAACACCCAACATTTGTTTTATCCAAACTTCTATTGAACTCCTGCCTTCTCCTGTACTATGTGGAAGGAAGCATTGAATCCAGGTTTTGTAGAAGTTTGATAGAACAAAGTGTAGCAGAAGAGTGAAACTTGAGACTTTCAAGAAGAGATTGGACTGCCATTTGTCAGAAATGGTGTAGGGTCTCCAGCTTGGGTGGGGGGGTTGGACTAGATGACCTACAAGGTCCCTTCCAACTCTGATTATTTGTTATCTGAAATGTGTGCTACTGATTTAGCAAAGTACCTAAAAATTGCTGATAGGTGCCAGTAGGAGGCAGAATACAGAATAACAGAGTTGGAAGGAACTTTGGAGGCTTCTACTGCAGGGGTTGCCAACCTTTTGGACCTCAGGGACCACCAAACTCATAATTTTAAATCTCGAGGACCACTAATACGAATTTTTTAAAAAAGCTAATATAAAAATTTAATATTAAATATAAATTTAATATTACACACACACACACACATTTATTTAATTATAACAAAAATGTAAATGCTTAATAATAACAAAATAAAACGTTCTGGGCTGGAAGCCTCCCCCCGCCTGCACCTTCCAAAGAGGCAGAAGAGCAGTGTTCTGCTTTACGCCCTGGATGGGTATAAAGCAGACAAAGTAACTCCACAAAGCATCTATACAAAGTCCTTTTTATTGGTTCATCAGGCATCCTGTGTACTCACAGTTATGATGAGGTTCTTCTTAATGTCCAATCCTTTGCATATCTGAATCGGTGTAGAAAGATATTAAACTCTCATACCTATATTTCATCCCATAATCATAGAGGTAGGGGATATAGCTGCTACATGAGGCTGTATATTCAGGCAAGAGAGGAGAAACCTCCCCCAACCCACCAAGGGTCAATTCAGTGACCAATCAGGGTTACAGATGTGACCACATGACATGGACTACATTTCCCAGGATACCTTAACTACATTTACCATGATGCATTCCCTTAAGGGGACAGCTCTCAATTCCTAACTAACTAACCCAAATCCCATTAACTCTAAACTGGCTAGGCAGCACAAGTGGAGCTGAGGGGCCTCGGGGCAACTGCCGCTGGGAGAAGCAGAGGCAGAAAGGGGGCTTTGCTCTCCTTGGGGGGGCAGTGCCCCTCAGCCGCAACTTCAGAGGCTTCTCAGCAGGCATCTGCCTACAGAAGGACTGCCGCCCTCAGTGATTAATTGTGGGTAGGGGAGGGGGAGAAAGTGGGAGCTGCTTTCAGATCTGGGGTGGAGGATTGAGAGAGCTCAGATCTGCAGCTGAGGAAAAGCTGGGGGGCTCTTCCAGCCTCACCTGGAGACAGGCAAGGAAAGGTGTCCCTGTGAGAACTGCGTGGCCCAGATTAATTGCTTTCAGGGGCCATTTCTTTTTTAAAATTTTCCATGGCTCCACGGTTGGCAACCGCTGTTCTAGTGCAATGCCCTGTTTAAGTAGGAGATCCTATACCATTTTGGATAAAAATTTCTGGCCATTCCACTTTTAATTCTTCTTTCTGTCAGGAAATTTCTCCTTAACTGTAGGTTGGATCTCTCTTTGATAATCTTCCATCTGTTACTTCTTGTCCTGCTCTCAGGTGCTTGAAGAATAGGTCAACCCCCTCTTTTCTGTGACTCTACACTCTTTGTAGAATTTCATGCATCTTTTTTGTATTGTGGTGACCAAAACTGGAGACAGTTGTCAAGCACAGGAAATCAAGAGCCAAGGCAGTTCAAATTAATACAGGTTCATTGCATGCTAATACTCTCTACAAGAATCTGAAGGGATTAAGGAAATCCCTTTAAGGGAATTATCTACTGCCATTTCCATTTAAGGGAAATTGGTGGTAGATAAGGCTCAACAGATTTCAAAGTAGGCTGGACTTAGATCTCTTGTGGGCATGACCCCTTTCTCTGGCTCAGCATGGTCATCTGCTACAACAATATTCCAAATGTGGACTTACCAATGCAGTATAAAGCGATACTAAAATTTGAGACAGCCTGGGACTGCATTGGCTTTTTTGGCAACTGCAGCACATGGCTGGCTTATATAAGTGGTTTTGCAATAAGACACCTAGATCCCTCTCACAGTTACTGCTGTTCAGCTAGATACTGTTTAGCCAGGTTGAGGTGAATTTCCCACCAATGAGAATCAGCTTTTCAGAACAATAACTGATACTCGTTTTAGCTCTGATTTTGCTGAACCACTGCAGAACTGATTCAAGGTTCCAAATGAGTGAGAACACAGGGGCCTGGAGCTGATTCAGAGTGGCACAACATCCTTGGATGGAGGAGCTTTGTCTGTCTGTCTGTCTGTCTTCTCTCCCCATTTAGGAATTAGTTCGTAAGTAAACGTTACAGTTCAAGAGTAAAAACAGTTGCATTTGATAATGTATTGGAAATGCAGCTAACCCAAAAACGTTCATAAAAGCAATAGAAGTTCAAAAGAAATGTAATAAGTTATAAATTCTGTGAAACAAACAAATATTCTCCTTTCAGTAGGGAATGAAGCATCAAGTGGAAATACTCTCAGGGATTGGAATTTTTTGGGGGTTCCTTGAGTGAATCAGAGATCATAGAAATTTGTTTCAAGATTATTTTGATCATATGGGGAAAGACTACCTAATCCCACCCCTCAAGTTATTACTGCATTGTTCTCTTTGCATAGACAAATTTTGAGAAGCTGCAATCTGCAACTTAGGTCTCTAACCTTTTTGAGAGCTGCAGTAGGATATGCAATGATGCACTGACATTTCTAGAAAGGATATGGCTGTAATTTTTTTGACTTTTGTCCCACTGAGATGAGGTTTCAGAGTGAAAATGGGAATGAGAAGTCTCACGAACAGCAAAATAGCTCTAACAAATATTATGCTAAAGCTTTCCCCTTGATTTAAAAACCTGCATCTTTCTTTGATTATAATGTGTGTATCTAGTAGAAAAATAAAGGAAAAAAGAAAAAAAAAGTAATTTGTACACTCCCAGATATTATAGTCCCCAATTCTGGATTTATAAAATAAGGTAGATTATAAATCAATAAAATGACATGAGTGCCTATACAACAGTAGGCACACCTATTTTGTTTACTCAAGTATATTTCTTCCCTTATCTCCCTCTATTTGCAAATTCCAAGAGTTACAATTTTTCTTAAGTAAATTCCACCATCTGCTTCTTGCCCTCTTCACCTTCACTTCCCAGGCAGTTTAGCTCTTTCTGGAGGAAGACTCCACTGTCACTAAAAATGTACAGTTGCCATAGCAATGAGATTTGTCATCACTATATCTTTATTTCCTCCTCTCCTTCCCAGATTAAGGAATGACTTTTAAAATATAAGGTCACAAATCAATATTTTTCTTCTTTGCTGTCTCCCTTAAGAAATCAGACACTTCCCAAAACAAAAGCATATCTTTTGTGGGGTTAAATAAAACATTGATGCACTCAAAGAAGCAATATCTTTTCTCTGATGAATTCCCATTTCTTTGCCATCTCTCAGGTTAGATTAGACAGCAGGTGGCCAGGTGGCTAGTATTTGGCAGCTGCTGTTGAAGAACAAGACCATTGTCCATCTCATTTGTTTGCTGCAGGGATGTTCACAAGGTAGGTGTTGAATCTGGGTCGATTGAAGAGATAGGGCACTCAGGAACAGTAAAGTAATTCTTTATTGAAGATCCCAATAGAAGCAGCCAAACCGCCACCAGCTTCCCGCTTTTTTTTCCCAAAAATACTTTATTAACTTTTATTACATTAAAAAACCAAGACAAATTGTCAAACACACAAACACAAACCATTAAAACATTAAAAATATATTATTCATTAAGCTTCCCGCTTTTAAGCGAGGAGTTGTCTGGCGTTCAGCCACTGACAGCGCTTCAATTTTCTGCCGGGGAAATTGCTCCAATGAGTGGATTCTGACGTCAGAATCCACTCCCTGCTGAATATTCAACACCAGGTATGGTAAAAGGAAAAGAAATCAAGATGGCACCTGTAATGGTGCCAACAAAGCTCTGCCTATTTTTTATGTGTGCAGAGGATTTTGTTTATTTAATGGATGGTTTACTTATTTAAAAGATTTGACCAGTCACACAACTCAGTCAAGGTGACTCTGGCAGGCTTATAGAAAATGCAACAAAATCTCAGAAAAATTAATATAAAAACACAATTCAGAAACCAATAAGCAATCATGAAACAATAAAACCATATAATTGAGATAAAAAGAAACATCACCATTATGTAAATGGTGGTCACAACCCAAAGGCCTTAGGAAAAACCCAGGTCTTGACAACCTTACTGAAGGTCAGCAGATTAAGTGCCAACCATTTCTCAAGAGGGTCATTCCATATTTCCTCTTTGTCCTCATTCCTGGAAATGTGACTCACAGTGTTATCGTGGTTAGTTAGTGGCATTGGGTCTCCAAGATATCTTCACAAAAGCTTCAGCATCCAAGGATTTCTAACTTGTATACTCAGCAGAAGAGTATAAATAGCCCTATCCTGAAGTCATCAACAGATTTTATATGATGAGACTTAAAAATGGACAGAATTTCAATTGCACAATTGTGGCTGCCATCTTGACTTCTTTTTCCCATATACAGTGAACACCCCTGATTTGGCATATGTTCTCTTGCAAATAGAGCTGTTTTTTCCAAGAACTGACTCACATGGGGATGTACTTGCTGAACCAATTTTAACTTAAGAAGCTTCTTTTCACAAAGTAGTTTAGAAATAAGACTTCAACATTTAAGATTAAGTGTACTAAATTGCTTGTCAGTTTTGTAATGGTAGGTCTGTGATTAAGAGGTCGAGGAGAGTGAGAAAGTCACTGCTTTGAAAAAGCATATGAGCTCCAATTTCTTTTCCATCTGACCTCATCTGGCTTGCTGCTTAAATCTGTTCTCCCGTCATGGTTATTAGCATTTATCTGGAATTTTAGATTCTGGAGCTTAATATTAACCAGAGCTTGATTCTTAATGCATCTTCTCTATAAATTATAATTGTATGAGTTTATTATGATAAATAGATGATGTGGTGGAATCAATGGCTGAAAGGAAGGAGGCCCTGGTGGGGTTAGTTAAGAGATAAGCCAGTCTAGACTCTATAGATGGGAGGGAGCATAGAAGATCAAACACTTAGTTCTATATCGGGCTTTCCCAGGGGAAAACAGGCAGTTTGGTAAGATTCTTGTGTACAGTAGAGTCAACAGTAAAGGAACCTCTTGACCTAAGTCCCACAGCCACTTTTATTGTTTCTGACAACCCGTAGCTCTTGGAAGATATATATGGCAAAGTGAAATCCCAGACCTGGTACAACATATTGCATAGCAGTGCCAACATGGAATTTATACTATCCTCAGTGAGTTGCTGAAGATCACTGTGCATAACCTGAATCCAGAGGAATATTATCTAAAGATCATACTCAATTTCTTACCTTGTCTGCCTCAGTGGGCATATGGCTGCCTCACTGAGCATATGAGATAAAATAAAATCTGAAGATATTTTTTCAGATCGAAAGAAATAATATTTATTCTAACATCTGTGTCATAAGTGCCAAATTAAGAAAATTCAGAATAGGGATAATCATTCACCTTGAAAATGAGTTTCTAGTCTTTGTTTCCAGTTCTTCAAACACAATAACAATTAAATTCCAAAAACAAGAACACATTTTTAATTGCAAATTATATTTCAAATCATATTTCTAAGTGAATGTTAAAAGCAAGACATTTTCACTGCCCTTTTATACAGCAAAACTGCAGATTTGGAGGGTATTTTTGTATTATTTAATGAGGTTAATTAAGACAAGAACATTTCCTATATATGATAAGCTAGAATTTAGTTTTCATGAACAATAGATGTAACATACCTATTTCTAGACTGAATCATTTCAAATTACAGAAAGAAGGTCATATAATGGATTTTTTTCATGCTGAAAGGAAACTTAGATTAAAAAGAATTGTTTTAAGCTTCTTTATTAAAGCTCAATTTTTCTCCCAAGGAATATGGAAGGAATGAAGTAAGATTGATCATATGAGCCTGCAACATAGAGACATACATACCACATTATCCCTTTTTAGCATAAATGAATGACAAAAATATGTAAGAAATAACAAAAAAAGAAAGAAAGAAAGCCATGAGATAAAGAAACAAAATATAGCTCAATCTGGGTTATCCCAACCTTATTCACTATACTACTCCATATCTTTCTATACTTGCACATCATTTTTCCACTGAAATAAACTTTAATTCTTGAAATGTTTCATCTCTTTCTTGGGGAGATTTCATCAGTTCTGTTCCACCATGTTTTTCTAACTCTTCCTCTTCTTCAACCATTCATTCTTTTTTCATATATTTGTTTTACAATTTGATCCTCATTCATTCAGTCTGTGTGATTAAACAGTGTTTACGTACTGATCACTTACTCGTACAAGTTCAATGACACCCTTTCATTCTTGATCCTATTCCTTCTTGTTGTACTACATGCACTTCTTAAGAACTCCATTTTCATTCTGTTCAATTTAGTTTTATATTTTTCTTGACAAATGCAACCCTCGCTACAATATAACAAATTAGGAGAATGCCAACAATACTCACAGGAAACATCGGAAGACAATGGTGACAAAAAAGTAGTCACAGCCACATAATTGAAACCCTATTGGTTTGTACATGTTAGCAATGTCTACATGTGTATAAAGATTTGGAGCTTCAATTCCATATTTATTACCATCAGTTTGACTTTTCTGATGCTTTCTAAAGACCTCTACTCCAGAAGTCTGCTCTTATAAACAGGTAGTTTTGCTTTTTTTTTAAAAAAATTTTTTGCAACAGACCACATGCCACCCATACTAACATTTGCATATATTAAAAGATCTTCATCTATTTTACTATATTTCATACATATTATATCAAGGTGTTCAAATTTATTCAGTTGCTGTAGGCTTTTTTGCTTTTTATGCATTACTTGCAATTATTCATTCCACTTCCCCTGCCAATCAATCCTTGGTCTTTGAAACTGTATATTGATTTCAGATTCAATGTATATGCATAACATCCCATGCAACTTATTTGGATTCTCAATCAACAACACGACATCATCATCTGCTTACAAAAATATCTGTGCATCCATCACATAACTTTATTATTATTATTATTCAGTAGGTATTTTATTCTCGCACCTGCTTTTTATTCATCGTACAGTGTACCA
This sequence comes from Naja naja, assembly GCA_009733165.1. Lineage (NCBI taxonomy): Eukaryota > Metazoa > Chordata > Lepidosauria > Squamata > Elapidae > Naja > Naja naja. The sequence goes on along the minus strand of CM019154.1, from coordinate 22,627,297 downwards.
TTATTATTACATTCAGCAACTACAGAACAACTTCTTATTTGTGCAAAACATTCCACATTCACTTTGTTATAAACTTTCTCAACATTCAACAGACATATAATTAACTTCCTTCCTTACATTCATACATTTCTCAATAATCTGTTGAAGAGCAAAAGTCTGGTCTTGATTGACAGTACTTGCATCCTGCACTGCAATTCTCAGTCTTTACTTTATTTATATAGCAATAGCAATAGCATTTCACAGTGCTTTATAACCCTCTCTGAATGGTTTACGGAGTCACCATATTGCCTCCAACAATCCCGGTCCTCATTTTACCCACCTCAGGAGGATGGAAGGTTGAATCAACCTTGAGCCTGGGGGATTTGAACTACCAAATTGCAGGCAGCCAACAATCAGCAGAAGTAGCCTGTAGTACTGCACTCTAACCACTGCACCACCTTGGCCATATAAATGAGGCCTAATTTAAATTACTACCTTTCAGCAAAGATCTTAGACTGGCATTACTTATCATTGTTGAGGCACAGCAATTCTTCTAATAAACTCAAAGCTTGCAGGAAAACTGAAACACAATGGTATCATGACATGAATTTCATGTGCCAAAGATATCCATATTGGGGGTATTATAAATATTTTGTTACATCTAATCACACTTCAAAAATACTGCCTAATAATTTAATTTAATTTAATTTAATTTAATTTAATAATTGGACTTGTATGCCACCCCCTCTTCCAAAGGACTCGGGGCAGCTCACAACTAAAAATAACAACAATAAATACGTTAAAAACGAATTAAACACTACAAGCTGACATAAAATCAATTTAAAAACCCTCCCCGAGAGGTCAGTCCAGCCCGGCCTGTTCAAACAGCCAAGTTTTCAGATCGTGGCGAAAGAGCGGAGATCTGGGGCCAAACGGAGCCCCAAGGGCAATTGATTCCACAAGGCGGGAGCCGCTACAAAGTAGGCCCTTCCCCGGAGCACCGCCAGCCGACACTGTCTTGCGGACGGCACCCTGAGGAATTCCCAGTCTGTGCACTCGCACAGGGCGGTCGACATTCGATGTCGGCAGGAGACGCTCCCGCAAATACCCTGGACCCAAGCCATGAAGGACTTTGTATGTAAATACCAACACCTTGAATCTCACCCGGAGGGCAACTGGCAACCGGCAATAATCAATCACAAATAGTGAGCTTTGTATGGCTGCAGTGTTGGGAAGCCGGAGAAAGGGGTACCTTCCATGGAGATGGATCGGGGGCTCAAAGAGAACCCTAGAAATAAGGAGGAATTTCCTGATGGTGAGAACAATTAATCAGTGGAATGGCTTGCTTCCAGAAGTTGTAGGCGCTTCATCACTGGAGGTTTTTAAGAAGAGATTGGACTACAATTTGTCTGAAATGAGGTAGGGTTTCCTGCTTGAGCAGGGGGGTGGACTAGAAGACCTCCAAGATCTCTCCCAACTCTGTTATTTTGCTGCTCCAACCCATGCACTCCTGAAGAGATGCTTGCTAAAACTAGAATTGAAAGGATGCCACACGTACAAATACAGGCTTCTTTCAAAGTAGACTGAGATCAAATTGCAAAATGGTAGCTGATAATTGCTAACCACTATGTCTGGGGTTCAGAAATAATTAATTTTTAATTAAAGTCCATAGAGTATATAGTGTACTCCTCTTAATTCACATGATTCTGAAACCCTTACCCTTATAAGCATTTCTGACATTGGTCAGCCTTTACCTTTTTTGCTCTCTGCCTGCCTGCAAGACAGTATAATGAGGGCGATCATAGATTATAATTTAAGTTTGTATATGATTGCATCCAATTATATATATACATATATATATATATATTGTACAGACTTTACTAATAGTCTCCCAGTTTCTAGCCTGGTGCCTTAAGTACTAGACTAAACAGGCTCTTTGGTGTCTGTGGATGGACTCTTCAATATCCTTCAGTCTATCAGAGAGATGTAAAATACTTTGTTATGGTCAGATGTTTTTATTTATTTGATTTATTTGTATTGCTTTTACAATAATAACAGAAAAAGAAAAAATAGAAGGAAATGAAAGATATATTTACATTATCAAAAATATATAACAAGTGTTTAAAATAACAGGAAAAATCATAATATGTTGTTACACTAGTAAAGAAATACAGTTCTAGAAAAGAAGTACAGTTCTAGATATAATTATCCAATGCAAACATGTATGTGTGTGTATGTACTGTGCATGAGCGTGTATGTGTATATACATACGCACACACACACATATATGTTATATAACTATAGTACTTTTTAACTTATTGTATTTTATATAAATGAGTCCCATATTTCATTATACTGTACTTATCCATACAAAATCTACATATGTAGGCAATCTGCACGTAGCAAATATAGCAAGTATAATCAAGTGATCAATTCACTGAGTAAATGGGGACATTCATTATGCGGTCTTTTAACCATTTTAGGGTATAAATAATTTAAGAGGGAATTGTTTCAACTTAATACTACATTGATATATTGTATTCCTAAACATTAAATCTGAGAAATTATACTTCTGAAGCTAGGCTGAACAGGAATACTTTCAACAGTGAACAACGATATTACACTTGCCCTAGCTGAATATTTCTAAATATCTTTTGACCAATTGTGGTATTAAGAGTTCAATGGAAAATGATTTATGAAAAGAAATCTGAAGGTTCATTAATTGATTCACACCTTTGATTTAGATTCTGTCCTGTCTACAGAGTTTCAGTTTCAAAATGAATTGTAGTTCAAAGCTATTTTACCCACATCAGAACAATCACCGATGTGGGTAAAACAATCAATGTTAATTCATACCATGTTTTTTCAGGATGCGGGGGATCACTATCTTTTTTTTTTAATTACATTTATATGCCGCCCTTCTCTGAAGACTCAGGGCAGCTTACAATTTTGGGGGGATACAACCCAACATGCTCAGCAATAGCCTTCATTCCATTGTATATGCCTGCTTATTACTAAGTGGCATTTTTACAAAGTCAGCTTATTGCCCCCAACAATCTTGGGTCCTTAATTTACCTACCCTGAGAGGATGGAAGGCTGAGTCAACCTTGAGCCTGGTGGGATTCGAGCCTGCAGTAATTGCAGGCAGCTGGAACTTAAGTGCTAGGCATTTAACAGCCTGAGCCACCAAGGCCCTATATCTTTTTGGTGGAACTGATCTCTGAAAGCCTTGTTGAGAGATTTGGTGCAATCTAAAATGGGGGTGGGGTGGAGGGCTTCACAAAAAATATCTTCCTTTTCCACTCATGGGAACAGACCATTATATTGGACAGCAGGTCATTATCTATCAAAAAGTAGATGTATTTACACAATTAATGAATTGTTCTTCTAAAATGCTAAATAAGTAAAAACATATCACTGACCAAAGTAATTACTCTGCTCCACCCTATTTTTAAACCTGAAATGCTAATGTTTTTGAACTACAAGAGAAGGCTAGAAAATGTTATGCTTATATAAAAAGGAAATACTAAGAAACCTTTTCCTCATTCTGCATTCTTTCTTTCACATTGCAAAAATCCAAAGAAATGTTACAGGAAAGAAAAGTCAAAAGATTCCAATTTCCCCACCCTCTTTTTTTCTTCTTTTCTTTCCCATTTGGCTAGAGAGGTGTCAGCAACTAACAGCAGTTTTATGCTTGTTGAACATGAAGCAACTAAATTATCTGATAACTGGTGAGCAGAAGGCAGGAGATAAAGGAAAATAAATACCTCAGTACTTGCTAGGAATAGCATCTCAAGAAGGGGGAAGACAACATAGATCTTTTCTATTTCATTTGTCCTGTATCTATGATTGGAAATAAACCCTTTTGGATAAATTCATTTTTCAGACTAAGTTTGAAAAGTAATGTGGTTCATTTGTCTTTGACTTAGTATAATATCTAAACCTACTCTCTGCATTTTGAAAATCATGGTTTATACTGTTATTTATCAACCAAGCCACTGTGATTTCTTTAACAAGCTGTGGTTAAAGCCAGTGATGGCTTAGTGGCTTGCCAACTTGCAGTCTTAGCTAGTTGGAAAATATGAACTTGCAATCTTAGCTTCTTGGAAAATAACATTTTTCCAAATGCCAAAATAAGAAGTTTACATCAAGGGTCCTAAATGATAAAAATGTATATTCCTGAATTCTTTTAACTTCCAAAATAACTTAGACTCCTGACTTTCTTTTTTGCCTTTTAAAAAATCTGGTTGTAATCAGACTTCTCAGGGTCCCCCAACACTGTGAAATCTACATTAAGTTGTCATTTGACTGCTACTTATGCCTCCATGCATTAGCTTCAAAAACACCCCTATATTTCTTAATAGGACCTGACATTTTCTCTCCCTAGGTTTGGGAGAGATCTAAGTGTAAAAGTGGTGTGAAATAATCATGCTCTATGCTTTGGAATGGGTGTCACAGACCTGGGTCACTTTCATAAAGCTTTTGCTAGGAGAGAAATAAATCCTCGATTAAATCAAGAATAACTTAATTAAGCGACTTGCCATTTGGGGGTGTTGAGCTTCTTGGCTCTAAAACTAAAGTAACTGTGTAATTAGTAATTAATTTTTTTCTTTACTCCCAGAAGTTATATCTTATTTAATGCTGGGAAGGAAAATAGAGTGAAGAAAACCAAATCTCACAGGGTGGAAAGAAAAAGAGAAGGACTAAAATTATATCCTGTCTCCTTGTTCTGATACCCTCTTAAGAGATGAGGAGAGAGAGAGAGAGCAGAAGAGATCTTTTGGAAGCTTCTGCAAGCCCAGAAATTGGACTGTTCCATCAAGAATATTTTGGCAACTCTTAGCTAAACACAACAGTAATGAGTGAGAGCAGAGCTGGGCAAATAAGGTAACTCACCTGAAAAAAGAATATTGTAATGGGATAGAAAGAAATTTGGACAGAACAGAAATGCATTGTGCATTGTGTGTGGGCAAGTTCATGAAAACTTTAATATGCTCATCATATCAGATCTCCATATGACAGGTGAAGACCAACGATCAAAGGAATTAGAATGGCTACTGAGTTGAATGACTAGGGAGGTTTATGAATATTGATGTCAGTCTTGGAAGCCATATTTTACTTGGAAGCTTCAAGGCTGCCACATTTAGTGCGTGGGAATTTGGGAGGGGGGATTTCTTAGTGAGTAGAAGAATAGACTCAACAACATTCTTTCTTAAAAGTCAAGGACAAGGTACCCTGCACCTGGAGAGGAGTGTTTGGAGGAATGGCTCCAGTTGGGATAATGTTTGATTGGGCCATGTGATGGACTGATGGGTGCAAGGGATGAATCTTTGAATTTCTCTTGGGGAAAGGAAAACCCAAAACTTTCAAATTCAGGTTTTCCCAGATGTGCCGATACAATTTCTCTAATAAATTCTTACTTGGATCAACTTTGTTTAAGTTTAAGTTTAAGTTTTATTAGTTTTATATACCGCCCTTCTCCCAAAGGGACTCAGGGTGGTTTACAGGGCAATAAAAACATACAATACAAAAATTAAAATAAAGATTAAACTAGAATTTAAGCCCAACCAACAATAATTTTTGAGAATTTAAAATGATAATTCCAATCAAAAATTAAAAAAATACTTCTCATGGGGATAGATCGGCTTGCTCAAATAACCATGTTTTAAGGGCGCGGCAGAAGGCTCTCAGGTTGAGAACAATCCAGATCTCTAATGGTAGCTCATTCCAGAGGGCAGGGGCTGCCACAGAGAAGGCCTTCCCCCTGGGGGTCGCCAGCCAACATTGTTAGGCCGACAGCACCCTGAGGAGGCCAACCCTGTGGGCCTGCACTGGTCAGTGGGAGGCTGCCATCGGCAGTAGGTGGTCTCGCAAATACCCTGGGCCTAAGCCATGGAGTGCTTTGAAGATCATAACCATAACCTTGAATCGCACCCAGAAGACCACTGGTAGCCACTGCAAGCCGTGCAGGAGAGGTGTTACATGGGTATGCCAAGGCATCCCATAAATAACCTGCGCGGTCACATTCTGCACCAGTTGGAGCTTCTGGGTGCTCTTCAAGGGGAATGCTAAATGAGTATGGAGAATTTTGTTGGAATGCTGACAATTGAGAAGGGCACTAGCAAGTATTTTGGATGATATCTTTTTATTTTATGGACTGTAGGGTTTTTTTTACCTTTTCCCTCTTTCACATGTGTGTACGCACACACACACACACACACACACACTTACATTCAGATACTGAATTAATTTGAGATCAGGTTAATCCATAATGTGACTAGGATTGATGATGCATCTTAACCTGAAATGTGTCTTGTATTTAAAGTTCTGTTTTATCTCTGAATCTGCAGGGGGCGGGTGGAATCTCTAGTTAATTCTCCCTTTTGGCATCATAATGGAAGTGTGGCAATCTCAGCTTCTTCTCTGTCTTGTCTTTTTTTCTCCTGTAACTCTGTGTGGGTTGAAACAAGGATGCAAGTGGGGGTGGGTGGAAACCTGAGTGGAGTTCAGTCTTCAGTGGCTCCAGTCTCAGTCAAGCTCCTGTAGGTTTCCTTTAAAACATAAAAGCCAGTGGATATAATAGTTAAAATAGGTTTATGAAGGTTGATGAAATGTGGCTGGCTATGATTTTCTGTGTCGTGTGTTATTTAAAAAGAGTAAGTTTAATCTATGGCTAGTTACAGACTCTGTTGAACAAATATAACTGCAGAAAACTCCCACAAATGCAATTATTCCAATTTGGTAGTCATTTGGTGTCATGTCCACCAGGAGTAGAAAAAAAAAACCCTAGAATTTCATCACGACTTTATTTTAGAACATAATGATATTATATAGCAGTACGAATTCCATCTCAGCATGTATTGCAGTAATGCAAGCAATCTACTAGAATCTCAGCATGTCATAGGGAAAGTTATCAAAAATGTATATATTATGTGTCATTTCAAAAAAAATCTATATTTTTAAAGTTTGTTTGCAGAAAAACATACTGTGGAGTTCTTGCATTGAAATCAGTATTAAGGAAAGTTATATACAAATCTCTACAGATAGTCCTTGACTTAAAAAGTTCGCATAGAATAGAATAGAATAGAATAGAATAGAGTAGGGTAGGGTAGGGTAGGGTAGGGTAGGGTAGGGTAGGTAGGGTAGGGTAGGGTAGGCAGGGCAGGGCAGGGCAGGGCAGGGCAGGGCAGGGCAGGGAGAATAGAATAGAATAGAATAGAATAGAATAGAATAGAATAGAATATAGTAGGGTAGGGTAGGGTAGGGTAGGGGCAGGGCAGGCAAAATAGAATAGAGTAGGGTAGGGTAGGGCAGGGCAGGGAGAATAGAATAGAATAGGGTAGGGTAGGGCAAGGCAGGGCAGGCAGAATAGAGTAGGGTAGGGCAGGGCAGGGCAGGGCAGGCAGAACAGAACAGAACAGAACAGAACAGAACAGAACAGAACAGAACAGAATAGAATAGCAGAGTTGGAAGGGACCTTGGAGGTCTTCTAGTCCAACCCCCTGTTTAGACAGGAAACCCTACACTATTTCAGGCAAATAGTTATCGAGCATCTTTTTAAAAACTTCCAGTGTGTGGGACATTCACAACTTCTGGAGGGAAGTTGTTCCACTGATCAACTGTTTTAACTGTCAGGAAATTTCTCCTTAGTTCTAAGTTGCTTCTCTCCTTGATTAGTTTCATCCATTGCTTCTTGTCCTGCCCTCAGGTACTTTGGAGAATAGCTAGACTCCCTCTTCTTTGTGGCAGTCTCTGAGATATCAGAACATGGCTATCATGTCACCCCAGTTCTTTTGTTCATTAAACTAGACATACCCATTCCAGCAACCATTCTTTATATGTGTTAGCCTCCAGTCCCCTTTGTTGCTCTTCTCTGTACTCTTTATAGAGTCTCAGCATCTTTTTACATTGTGGCAACCAAAACTGGATGCAGTATTCCAAGGATGCTGGTAAGATGTGGCCTTACCAAGGGATTATAAACTGATAATAACACTTCACATGATCTTGATTCTCTCCCTCTGTTTATGCAACCTAGAACTGTGTTGGTTTTTTTGGCAGTTGCAGTGCACTGTTGGTTCATATTTAAACAATTGTCCACTAGGATTCCGAGATCCCTCTCACAGTTACTACTATTGAGTGAAGTACCACTTATACTGTACCTGTGCATTTTGTTTTTCTTGCCTAAATGTAGAACCTTACGTTTTTCACCACTGGATTTCATTTTGTTAGATAGTGCCCAATGTTCAAGACTGTCAAGATCCTACTGCCTATTTTCTGGAGTGTTGGCTATTCCTGCCAGCTTGATGTCATCAGCAAATTTGATGAGCTCTTGCAGTGGTGGGATTCAATTTTTTTTTACTACCGGTTCTATGGGCATGGCTTGGTGGGCATGGCAGGGGAAGGATACTGTAAAATCTCCAGTCAGAGGTGGTACTTGCCAGTTCTCTAAAATACTCAAAATTTCCACTACCGGTTCTCCAGAACTGGTCAGAACCTGCTAAATACCACCTCTGAGCTCCCGTCTATCTCCTTGTCCAAATCACTGATGAAGATGTTGAAGAGTACTGGGCCTAAAACAGAGCTGTGGGGTATCCCACTGCATACTTCTCTCCATGTAGATGCAGTTTCATTAAGGACTCCATGTTGAGTACGGTTGGAAATCCAGTTATGAATCCATCTGGTGGTGATGCTGTCTAACTGTTGTTGTTAGCCGGCAGCAGGTGCAGGTGACTGAGGAGAGCGAGGATTCTGATGAGGGGCCAGGATCATCAGGGAGTAGACTGCTGCCTTCAGAGATTGTGGGGGCTGGCAGCAGTGATGAGGAGGTTCCCGAGGAGCCTGTGCCAAGTGCACATGCACGAAGGATGACTCAGAGGAAAGAACAATTACAGTAGCACAGGCAACTCAGGAATAAGGCTGCAAGATAATGGCCCCTCCCTCAAGAGGATAAAAACCAGGTTTGAAAAAGCATTCTTTGCAGAAAGCAAAGAAGCTCTGAAGCTCAACTTGTGGACATCTTAGTTCGTGTTTGGAGAATCTCGTAAATTAGTTCTTATCTCTGGGTTTTTGGCAGCATTGACGAACACCTTGGCAAGGCTCTTTCTTATTGGAGCTAATTAGTGGAAAGCAGCCTTTTATCTGTAAAGGAACAGAATTCGTTATTAAACCTTAAAAGGTGGGGGCTGCTGCCTTTGTCTGTGTTTGCTCTTTGGGAACCCGGTTGGGTCAGAACACTAACCCACATTTTTTATCTTATCAAGTAGTAGGTTATGATCTACTTTATCAAATGCCTTACTGAAGTCCAAGTAAATTATATCCACAGTATTCCTCTGGTCCACCAATTTTGTCACTTTGTCACGCTTCAAAGTTACAACAACACTGAAAAGGTTATTTATGAACATTTTTCACAGTTAAGACCTTGCAGCATCCCCATGATCATGTGATCAAAATTCAGATGCTTGGCAACTGGTTCATATTTATGATGGTTGCAGAGATTCACTTAACAGCTGAGGCAAGAAAGGTCATAAAATGAGCCAAAACTCATTTAACAAATGTCTCACTTAACAATAGGAATTTTGAGCTCAATTGTGGTTGTAAGTTGAGGAGTACTTGTATTATGGAAAGTTATAGGTAACAATGTATATATTACTTTTATACAGGATATTTTAATAAAACAATTAAGAATCATAATAATTACTACAAGAGAATAAGGAGTGAATACAGGTGACAGTGTCCCAGGCCAAATTTGGATTAAGAAGATTAGAATAGCCCTGTAAACTTCAACATACCGAAATCAGCAGACAGCAAAACTTTTAATATAGTCTAAATATTGGGAAATCAAGGAGCCATTAATGATGGTATTTTAACAAGGCAAATATATATTTGTGTGTGTGTGTGTGTGTGTATGTATGTATGTATGTATATATATATATGGCTCAGTAGGGCTTTTTCCTACACACCTTCTAATCCAATTCCTAGAATTGATTTATGAGTCAATGGATTGATCTGTCATCTTGCTTTCAATGGTCTTTAGCCTTGCCAGATATGACTGATGTGCACTTTTCACAGCAGGGACTGCTGATGTGTGTCTTGGATAACACTTGCTATCCACTTAAGTAATTTATTGGCTTGTTTGCTTTTTGCCATCCCTTCCCATGTTTCAATGTATCATTGCTGTTAGTACTAATTGGATACATTAACCACACAATAATTGAATCACAAGAAACTGGCAGGCTAGGAGGTTTAAGTGGTTTCAGCGACTTTTATTGGAACAGCCATCAGAAGTACTTGTAAGACTTCAATGTAAGGAGGCAATTTTTCTTCCAGGAATAAGAATTTTTCTGAATTTGGGATATTAGCTAAAATGATAGGGCATGATAATAACCAAGTCCAGTATGCACAGCTTCTCCCCTTAAAGTTGGTAAGCACTGAACAATTTTACTCAAGTGGTTTTGTACTGGCAGGAAAAATAAAATCTTGAAATTTCTGCAGTCTATGTGGTGCATTAATGTGATTATTATTCTGTTAATTTACTCTAGCCTTCCCAACCAAATACATTCCAACTGGGAAATAGGATTAGGAATTATGAGAGTAATAATTCCCAGTCTTAATATCTCTAGAAGTAACCTAAATAGAGATTTTTACATAAAAGCTTCAATAAATGATGCCCATATTTCATTATAATCCTCCATGTGTAGTCTAGATCTGTAAGCAACTTGTTCGTAAGTTACAAGTAACATCATGTCTTCAGTCTGTAGAGTAATTGGGATTATAGATGTATCTTTCCATATTGACAAATAACATAGGATGTGGAGAATCCACTTCTATTGACCAGCAAACAAATATACCTTTAAATAATATTTTTCAAAATCCAATTAAATTTTCATAGACTGTCATAGGAAATACTATGGCTTACACTATTCTGATCTTTGTAGGTATTTGTAGACACAGATACATGACAGCATCTGAATATCTTTGTCAAGGCCTTCATGGTGCTCTATTAAGTGCTAGTCTGCATTGACTACCTATTCTATTACTGTTGATAGTTAATCCTAAAAGGCAGAAGGTGTCCACCATTCCATTATCAGTTCTAAGGCTGGCTGTTTTCATTATGTTGCCCATTCATTTATATTTAATTTTAGCCCTATTTTTTTTCACTTTGTTTCTTGACTTTTGGGGTTCTTTTTTTTTCTTTTGAAATTATTTCACTTCTCATCCAAGAAGCTTCTTCAGAATCGAAGAACCCCCCCGCCTAAGAAAGTCCAATTGCCTTTTGAAAAAAGTTCCTTTGGGACAACCTTGACCTGGATGATTGAGAGTTTGTTTCATCATGTACAATATGTACACAGTATGTACAATACTGTGACTCCCTGACTTGTGTGAAAACAATGAGATGTTCTGAGATTTCCATTTTTCTAAGCACGTTCCATAGCTTAATGTGATTGACACACTCAAAGACCTTTCTATAATCAATCAAGTACATACTGATTTCTTTTTGGTATTGACTTTCTCAATTATCCAGCATGCATCAGCAATAATGTCTCATGTTGCTTGATCTTTTCTAAAGCATCTAGCATCTCTTTTTCCATGTAGAGCTCTGATCTGCATTGGATGATCCTAAGCACTATTTTGCTAATGTGAAATTAAGGATACTGTACATCCTATTAAGTCTCCTTTTTTGTTATTGGAATATAGATCAACCTCTTCCAATCTTTTAGTCACTATGTCATTCTACAGATTTTCTTGCATATCTTAGTTAGAATCTTTACTGATTCTTTTTCTGTCACTTGCAATATTTCAGTGCCATTCCATCAGTTCCTGTAGCCTTCAACTTGGTAATAAATGGACTGATGATCTGACTTAATCTTCTAGTACTAGAGATTCTTGTAAATAGAGAATATCTTCTAAATTATCTTGGATGTTGACATCTCTACTGGACAATATTTCAGTATATTGCTCCCATCTTCTGCAACCCCACCAACCAATTCATGTGTTCTGCTCTTGCATAGGATTACTATATAAGAAGACATCTACTATTGTAGTGTTCTGTTTCCATGGTAACCAAGGAGATATAAAGAAAAAACCTACTAACAGAACATACTAACCCAACTAACCCAACCCAACATAGGTTGGGTTATATGCAACCAAACTTATATATGCAAGATAGGCAAGAACTATATGTGATTAGGAAATGAAAATGTAGTTTGTTCATTAATGCTATGCTAAAAATGCTGTCTCCATTTTTTCAGTCATTGTCCTCCAATTCTTTCAATTTCATTCAATTTAAAAAGTAAGCATACCTAAGGTACAAACATTAAAATAAAAATTAAGGAGAAAATAATCTCAAAATAGAAATGACACAATAAAACCTCCCCCAAAATTGGGGAATATTTATGAAAGCATAAGTACTGGTTGGTATAAGGTATTAAATATCCATATTCAATTTTTCTATTAAGAAAGGCATTGTCAGCGATGGATAAATTATTTTATTAGGATTTATTTTATTGATAAAATTAAAAAAGGAAAGCATAATTTTTAATTATAGGATTTTTCAAGACCACCCTAGTTGCAGGGGTCTTTTATAGCTAATGCTGTAATGCTGTTTCCAACATTTTACAGTGAATGCTGTTTCCAACATTTAAATGCTATTGGTTCAAGAGAGGGTATATTTTAAATTTTCAGTGTTTTGTTATTGTAAGTCTGGAAGCTAAGAATAAAACTTAAATTAGTTTACTGTGGCACATCATTTTATGAATTCTAGGAAAAATAGCAATCAACCTACACTAAAATTAATTATCAAAAATTGTTGTATAATGTTTCTAATTTCCTCATTTTTATCCAAAGTGAGTCACTAAATGGACACTGACACTAGAAAGATCATATACACCAATTTTTTGCAATTCCTTCAATTCAGTTTAGTATACTTTAATTAATATAATGTAATTTTCATAAGTATAGTACCCTATATTGACTGTATTTATAGTGAATTATTGATAATTTGCCAAAATAAATACTATAAAATTCCAAACTAATTGGATAAATTCAAATGTTTGTGAAAGCAATGCCTTTTTTTAAAAAAATGGGGGGAAATCAAGATATTCATGATGCAAAAGATGTATAGTGGGTACTAGTAGAGTTAGTGCTATACTGTTGAGAAAGCAATATCTTGTTTGGAGACTCCTTTGACCATAAAATTGGGTTACTATGGTTTTCTACCATTAGGGAGAAGGATGTACTGAAAAACTCGAAAATATGTCTTAAAATAGACTTATTCTGGCTTATATACAGGTGATATAGATCTTTTGCTCTTTTAAAAAATGTCCATGGAGTCAAATGAGAAGAAAAATGCATAGATGTAGTAGGTATCTTTGCAAGATATAAGCTATAGAAGTAGTTAAATGACTGCTTGACTTCTATTTTTTTCTCTGGGTAATCATATTTCTGTGGCTTCTGTGGTTCCTGCATTCATTTTTGCAGAAAGACATCAAAAGGACATTCTTCCATTTGGGGTGTTCTCATGGTGGGAAGCAGAAGCAGCCAGGGAAGCTGCAGCTTGATGGAAAACTGCCTACCGAGAATTTCTCTACCATTTTACAAAAACAAAGCAAGTTCAAAAACTGCACCAGAGTCATTCTTAAGAATTTAAAAGCAACTCGAGAATGGGGGGGGGGCCTGACAACTTCCACCCTCCTGCCTTTTCTTAATGAGTGAGCAGCAAAATGACTCCTACCTAACCCACCCCACCGCTGCTTTCTATAATGTGGAATCTGGGAAATGCTTTAATGCCTCTGAATTCATGCCTGTATATTTATAAGCCTGTGCTTTATATCATTTTGAAAAGCCATCAAAGTTGTAGCCTGTCAAGCTTCTTTGGATTAATGCCTGTAGGTGCTTGTGGGTCCCTATTTCAAATGTGCTCAGCAGTCTGCTCTGTGTGATAAAGGAGACAGAGCCCATATTCTCTTGATGCATACTAACTCAGGTCAGGTTGTAAAATCATTGATCCACACTACTTAGCACAAGTGATCCTTGTGTAGTTCTTTTGCTAATTTAAGACTTCTGGGTGAGCTCAGAAGAATATCCAGGATTACGACTGAAGCAAAGGAGATTGAAATAAGATAGGAAAACAGGCACAGCATACATCTGGATTTTTTTCTGACCCCTTATTATCAGCCCACTCCAGGTCACATGTTATGTATGTAGGTTTGAATGTCATTGGTTTAGTTTGAATTGTTCTTGTAAAATGTCAAATAGGATTGGTTTAAAAAGTGCGGGAAAACCCTGCACTCTGATTGGCTGGCAACTACGGCTGCTGGCTATAAGTAGCAGCCGTAGCCCAGCCAAGTTGGGTCCATTCGAGCTGTAGTCACTAAATAAACTCTTCACTGAAGCTCTTCGCGTCTGACTCTTCATGCAAACATAACAACATGATCAGGAAGGAAGGGGGAAAGATCTTTAATGGGTCATCTGGCAATACTCCAAGCCATTCCCATAGGAACATTTTCTGACATACTTTTCTCCATAGCCTCCAGTTATATCTATCCCAACTTCAAATCCCATTTTTCTTTTGATGGCTTCTCTTACCACATCCAAATCTGGTCCCATTCTGCTCTGGATCGGGGGAGTTAGACAAACAGGCAGAGTTCTGAATCTTGCTATACAATTTCTATCCAGTATCAGTTGGATTGGAAAGGCTAAAAAGAGACAGGGAGGAGAGCAAAGATAGTAAATCAGATTAAGCCAAGAAAAATAGTATGGAAGTTTTATGGGAAAAACTGAATAGCAAAGGAAGAGGGAGAAATACAGAAAGAAAACCAGAATGACAATGGTCATAAATCAGGACTAGAGTTAGTAGCCAAAAATCTGTAAGAGATTGAAAAAGATAAAATCACAAAATGAGAGGAACAACAGTGTCCGAATATCGTTGAGGAGTAGTTTATTGAACTTGAATATAAAAACCAAGTCTTGTAATTTGTTTTCTCCCACATTTCCTTTTTTTATGTTTACATCCTTGATTGAGTTACTCCAGCTTTCCCTGTTCAGTCTCAAAATAGTTGTTTTTATATATTCCAGGCTCAAAACAAAACCTTCATCCATTTTGAGAACAGCATATACAGAGTGTTCCAAAAAGCACTTACAATTTGAGAATTAGAAAAAATATTGGATAATAGAAAATTAACTTTTTTTATAGTCATAGAGTAAGAGATAATTTTATAATTTTGTACATTGTCTTTTTTCTATTTATTTTTACTTTTTCTTTTCACACGTTTTCTTCCTTCTTTCTTTTCTTCTTCTACTCTTCATTGGTTTCTGTTCATGTTTGTGTTGTGTTTTTTGTAAAACTTTTAATAAAAAATATACCTGTATTTAAAAAAAAGATGTTCCAAAAGCTTTTGCTGTGCTAAGTACCACAGTTGGATTTTTGTGTTAAGGCTCCAGCTGGGTTATTTTTTTAGCCTGCTAGTTTATTTGTTTAGGCTGAATGAGATGAACCAGGGTGGGAGGTGGGATGCTGGAACAAAACCACATCAGCTCATGGCTTACTGAGGAAGTCGAGTCTGCTAATGCTCCTGTAACTAAAATGATTGCAGCTGGACTGATGCTGCTGGAACTTGATGAAAATATCTCTTTGCCCATCTGAAAAAAGTCCCACACATGCCTATAGCAATAGCAATAGCACTTAAACTTGTATACCACTCCATAGTGCTTTACAGCACTTTCTGAGTGGCCTACAATATCAATGTATTACCCTCAACAATCTGGCTCCTAATTTTACTGACCCCAGAAGGATGGGAGGCTGAGTTAATCTCAAGCCCCATCAAGATGGAACTCCAGACTGTGGGCACAATTAGCCTGCAATACTGCACTCTAACTGCTGTGGCACCAGGGTTCTTCATGCCGATCCAATTTAACTAATATTTGTGCCTAATTTTTAAGCTTCAATTTTAATTTTAAAGTAGTGTACCAGTTGGTACCAGTTGAAGGAAGAACATGAGATAGGGATTTTCCTCCCCTGCTTTTAATTCATCCTCTTTAAACTAACTCCCTTTCTCACAAGTACCCTTCAAAATAAGATATTTTGGCTTATTTAGGAATATTAAATTTCTATAGATAATCCCAGCAGGATTGCCCAAGGTGTGAAGGTAATCCAGTTGCACAGGTACAGCAAGCAGGGATTTCTACTGGACAGCAGCAATATAGCAAGATGCTGGATGCAGAAGATCACTGTAGTGACAATGGCAAAGGCATCGTTTCATATTGCATGGGAAAGTGCATGGGACCACTGCTGTATTTTACCAAGAAATGCACATAGATATAAAATGTAAAATAATTGAAAATATAGTGCCCCATGATGCGTTCCTTAGGTCTAATATCACACAATGTACTTTTTAAAAAAAATATTTTAATTGAAGTTTACAAACACAAAGATTAAAAACTAATATGAACAAAGGAAAAATGGTAAAGAAAAAAGAAATATAAAGAAATGATCAAGACAAGTATAAGCAACTTCAGTAACTTACCCCCTTCTCTAATATTTTCTCAAAAAAGTCTCTTCTTCTATCACCCCTTACCAATAAATACATCCAATGTAGCATCTTTTCCCATATCATTCTTGTAGCCTGACATTTTTAAATCCACTTTCAGATCTACATTTGAATTAACCTCAGTCTATGTAAAATCTATTCCTCTGCTATAACCTCTTTGGTTTTCTAATAGTAGCAATAGCAATAGCACTTAGACTTATATACCGCTTTACCGTGCTTTACGGTCCTCTCTAAGCAGTTTACAAAGTCAGCATATTGCCCCCAACAATCTGGGTCCTCATTTTACCTACCTCGGAAGGATGGAAGGCTGAGTCAACCTTGAGCCTGGTGAGATTTGAACTGCCAAATTGCAAGCAGCCAGCAGTCAGAAGAAGTAGCCTGCAGTACTGCACTCTAACCACAGCTCCACCAAGGCTCATAGACAACCTTAAGAGTAATTTCTGACTGCCTTGTTTTGAAATTCTTCCAAAATCAGATATTTTGCTCCAGTCTGTATTAACAGGTTTCTTCTTTAATCATAATCTTTAGTTTCCTGATCCCTCTAGTTTCCAGCTTTCAAAGTTCCTTCTTAATAATGTTTTCGTTCTAATCAATAACACTTTTCCATGGAAAGTTTTCTTACAGTTTCAAAATCTCATTATATTCTGTATATGTTTTATAAAATGTTAAATAATCCATAGGGAAGATTCCTATAATTAATTTCAAAATCTTATTTCAACTCTTTCTGGACCCTAATCCATTTATAACTTTCCAAAATCAATGTTCTAATCATCTTTTCTGTTTACAGTTGTTAAATTTACATGAAACTTCTTTAGTCAAGGGTAGAAGGAAATTCACCCAGAGTAATGAAATTTGCCTTTGTCAATGTTCTTAAAATCCCAAAAGCTGTTAACAAGGAATTTCCAAGTGATTAAGAAATGTAATGTGTGAAGCTTATGTCCATAAAGAAATTGATTGCAGCATGTATAAAACTGATAATCCTTCAGCTCCCAGGACTGTAAAATCCACCAGAGATCATTTTTTTACCATCTGCTTGTAGGTAGATGCTGTGTGGAGTACTTGTGGGCAATCCTGGTTCTTCCCTTGCTCTGGAGAGAAATTCCAAGTTGTCAATCAATTCTGCAGCTTCTCATTTCCCCACAGTTATCTTTAGTCTGTTGTTACTTCCCCAGAATTCCCCATCACTCAACATGCTATTGAGGAAGAACTAAAGATCTTTCAGAATATTAATTTTGCATATAATCTGTCTAAATTAAGCTCTTTGGGATTAATATTTGCAATGCAGGAAAAGAAAATCTGAATTACTGTGGGAATACAGAATGTATGTATCTTTGATATTTGCCACCAAAGAGATTATCTGGAATACATAAAGATACCTTGAATCATTTTTGGTAATGTGAACAAATGTAAAACAGCTCCCAAAGTTAGATATAATTATATACCGTATTCAGTGGTGGGTTTCAAAAAATTTTCCTACTGGTTCGGAGAGCTCGCTTTGTTTCGGGTGGCGGAGATCGGAATGGGCAGAAAACGGGGCACATGGAGGCTGAAAACGGGGCGTGCGGAGGCCAAAAATGGTATGTGGAGCCTGAAAATGGGGTGCATGGAGGCAGCAATAGGCAATGGCAATCCCTGCAGCCTGAAACAGCTGATCGTCCGGAGGCTGATCCAACTGAAAATCAGCTGCTTGTGCTAACCGGGCTGTGCTGAAGCTGAAACAAGCTGTTTGCTGCTTGCTGAAACAGGCTGTTTGCTGCAAGGAGGCAAATTGCTGGGAGGCAGAGGTCAAAGGGTGGGGGTTGGCAGGTGGGTGGGGCTTGAGCAACATTCACTCTATAAGACACACAGACATTTCTACCCACTTCTGGGGTTGGAAAAAGTGTGTCTTATACTCTGAAAAATACAGTATTTTAATTCAGAAGATTTTAAAGCCTAAAGTACAATTGAAACCAGAGGCTTTTCTTTTGGGACTAATGGACAGACCATATGAAACAAGTCATGGAACTTTGTTTTTCTATATAACAATTGCAGTGAGATTACTACTGTATATGTTTAAAAGTAGAAAGCTTTGACACTATCCAGAGTGAAGGAATGGTTGGTGAAAATGATAGAACTTGAAGATGACTAAGTTAACTTTTTTGATCAGAAAAAAGACAACATCTACATATAAGGCTGATTGGAAACCCCTTATAAATTTTTTGCATGAAACAAAAAATAAACTAATGATTTATGGTTTTGATGATTAGAAAAAATGGATAGAAGAGAGAGTGAGCTTTTTTTGTAATCACAGAGCAAGATAATCTGCAATTTGTAATTGTATTTTCTGCAAAGGAAATTGGATAAATCTTTCTATTTTATGTTTTTTCTAATTTTTGTTCTTTATTTGTTCTCTTTATTATTTATTATTTATTTATTTATTTAGGTTGGGTTAATTTTTATGTTCTCTTTAAAACTTTAAATTTATGTAAAAAAGGAACGTGGAATGGAAGAAGTATATGCTCAATGCAGTGAAATATGAAATGAATCACTACACATTGACATCTTAGGCATTCATGAAGTGAGTTGATTGGATTGGTCACCTTCAGTCAATGGATCACACTGTCTATTACTCAAGACATGTAAAATAAAGAAAGAATGGCATTCTGTCATAGTTAGGAAGATAATAGCAACAGAAAATACTTGGGAACAATGCAATCAATAATGAAATAATATCACTCAAACTTTGTGGACAGCTCTTTAATACAATTATCTAAATTTATGCTACAACTACTGATGCGAAGAAGAGGTTGATGAGTGTTAGGATCAATTTGAAATCAACAGATAATGCAAGCAAGATGTGCTGCTTCTGGTTGGCAACTCGAATGGCAAAGTTGGAAATACCAAGAAGGAAAACACACACAAACACACACATACACACACAGGGTATACATATACATAATGATAGGGTTGTGCTGAATCTCTTTATCATGCTTCCCCTGTCTTCTGTGTTAACAAATATTTTCTGTAACAATCCTGCTCTTCTACATTCCAGGATATATTCAACATTTCATCACAAAATGGACTTTAATAGCATGACACTTCCATGATATCAGTGGTGTCATTAGCTGGTACTGTGGTAACTGAGATCAAAGCAGGGCCAATGCCAGGGAAAGCTATCTTCCTCTGGTATAAGCAAAGGAGAGGATGATAACACTAATCTTTGGCCCTTCTTTGAATATGAGACTACAGCTGATGGCAATCCCAAAGAACTCACAAAGTTATACTGCGGGTCACAGGATATTATAATAGGTCAGCATTTCAAACTGAAGTATGACCCTAGAAGTATCTATCCTAGATATTATGCAACTGCTCCAAGATATGTCAGTAAGGGGGAAGGATGCTAAGGGTCTTTTGACTTCAAGGATGCTTAAGTACCCATTTCAGGTATTATCTAAATGTTCATATCACAGTGAACAGCAGTAAGTAATCCATGCTTCTGATTGTCAGCAAAGCATCAGTTCAAATGTCTGCACAGTGGTTGAAGCAGCTGTAGAGAGGCAAGCTACAGGATGATCAAAGGCATCAGACCTCATATGAGTTACTGCACACACCATGGCTTTCGAACTAATAAAACATCGATGCCTTTTCTATGAGAACCCTCGTATTGTGTTTTTAGCATATGGTGACTCCTCTACATCACTACTGGGGATGGGGGATTATTGGGACTGTTGCAAACTATAGACTTCAAGACAAATGTTTGACTCAGTCAAGGTGGAGTGTACATATCATAGCTGTCCTAATCATAGTAGAGGTCAGGTAAGATCCAAGAGGCATCTGCTGCTCAAGCTGACAGTTGTAACTTCCAGGCATAGGCATATATATCTTTGTCAGCCTGCAAAATATAATATATGGTACCAATTTTTAAGTTTTTCAGTAAGGAATAGAGTTAGTTATGTTTATATCTCTAAGATGTGAGACTAGGTTATTAGGTCAATAAATTGTTTCTAGAAAAGCTGAATTCCTAGGACCCTGTTTTTAACCATGAACAATCCATTGTGTCCATTTTTTCCCTACAGGTAATTTCTTATTTCTTTCGTGAACCTAGCATAGTTGAGCTTTTTTTGTTGTTGTTGTTCTAAGATTGGAAGCAAATACTTGTTTGCAGATTCACATTTGGACCCCCTCCTACCTACCACAAATTTTCCTCTCATACTATCTCTATCCAGATATTTGGTGTGGACCTGGGCCCCTCTAGATCATGCTGGCCCAGGAATTCTGGCAATTGAAGTCCACAGGTCATAAAGGGGCCATAGTTTCCCACCCCTGTTCTAGATCCAGATGTATGTTGCTTGACTATGTCAGCCAATAGAAATATATAATTAATTCAGAATTATAAATGATGAATTTGTCTGTGGC
The DNA here is from genome assembly GCA_009733165.1 of Naja naja. Taxonomy (NCBI): domain Eukaryota; kingdom Metazoa; phylum Chordata; class Lepidosauria; order Squamata; family Elapidae; genus Naja; species Naja naja. The sequence continues at coordinate 22,606,379 of CM019154.1, read as the reverse complement.
AAATTCCTGATGGATAAAATTAAGAAATTATTTTATGTGCTGAAATTCAGTAGGTTTATTTCCATGAAAAGTAGCAAGGATGGATATGGGCTATTATTTTACAAACAAATATTTATCATGATTCAAATAAAATGTAGCTGCCAGTGAGAATTGCTGCATCCATGAAATTACCTTATAAGCTCTGTGCTCAAATCCCATCAGTTTTCTTTTCCACTTCTAATAGTGGTTTAGCTTCCTAATTCATTTATACATTGACTTGCTTAAATAGTAGATTAACCATTAGTGAGCTGTATTTGCAAATGGGGAAGTAGTACATTCTCCTCTAATGCAGATGGGAGCAATGAGGTAAACAGCAGCTTCCATGCTACAATCATAAAATTGGAATGGCCATTTAGGCCATTAAGTCTAATCTTAGTATAAAAATCCAAATGAAAGCATCCAGACAGATGACTATCTTAGACTCTGCTTGGAAACATCCAATCAAGGAAAGCCCATCACCTCAACAGCTAATTGATTCCATTATTGAACTGCTTTTACAGCTAGGAAGGTTTTTCTAACATTCATTCAAATTCTGCCTTCCTGTAGCTTAAATTTGAATTCTGGAGTGACAGACATGCTATAAGCATTACAGATTGCAGCCTGTTCTTACCTTTCTCTAGGAACAATGCAAATAGAAAAACCCATTTTGTTTCACATTGTGTTTTGCTTATTAAAATATATGATCATAGATCAAACATAGAAGTTAAAAGATTTAATTCATTTTAAAAAAAGATTTTAAAAAGCAACCTATTCATGCCTGTACAAGTTTACACCTACAAAAAAACCAGGTTCAAAAACTTCTAATTGAATTAGCAATAGTACAAAATTTGGCTATAATTCTAATGGCTTCCTGAATGTGGTCATTTAATAGGTGACACATGGTTGCCATGTGAGAATAGTCTGCTTAGCTTGTGATTCTGCCCTCCCAAAAGTGATAGTGCATTTCAGAAGTAGGTGTGCTACTGTCTCAATTTCAGAGTTTGAGCAGATACACAAATACTTCTTAGCTTTTTGACAAAAATCAAGTATATGTATTTTGTTCTGCATGTTCATGTGTTTGCTCAAAAATGCAAGTAAGTTTTGTAGGCATTGATCAGAATGATAATTACCAGCATGTGTGGTCCTATATGTCAAATTGGTTTAGATGGAGTAAAGTACAGGAGGCAGGCAGGGAAGGCAGACTATGTAGATATACAATGCCTAAAATTTTGGCTAGAATGCCCAAAGGCCATTCTGGTAGGGAACTGTATTTTCCATGTATCTTAAGGCACCAGGTTATGAAAGAACTATATTCTTTTTCTCCCAGCAAGAATAGATTACCTGTTGTTATTTCTACAACTTTTTGGCTTCTGAATACTTCAATTTGAAGTAATAAAATAATACATCTGCACTATGCAGAAGCCAGAAAGTTGTAGAAATAATAATAGGTAATTTATCCTTGCTGGGTGGGAAAAAAGTGAATCAATCCAGTATGTACTTAGTTTATTTATTTGTTTGGCTCTGAAAATGTGCACATTTCCTATAATGTTGTTAGATTATAACAAAATCAAATTGAAATATTAGCTGAATTTACAGAGAAATGGACTTAATTGGTAAACTACTCAATAATGTTTCCAGATTGCCATAAAAATAAATTTCCATGTTTGCCTTCTTTTATTAACTCATCAATAACTAGTTAATTTACTGAAAATATATTTCTGAAAAGTCATTCCATTTTCACTGAGGAAAATGGATTTTTTAAATCTACTTAATTTAGGAAGACGGTTTTCTTCTGGTCTGTGTTTTTCTGGTATGAGTACCTTGGAAATTAGTGCAATTTCTTCTCAACTGTTGCCCTCCAGATGTTGAATTGTAATCTTTAGGCATTAACTGTACCTTTAGAGATACTGATTCCACACCTGAAGAGCAAAGGAGATTCCTTCAATTGCATTCAAAAGAGAGAAAATTTCCATTTGTTTTACATTTTAGATCAATTATAACTCCTGTTTTCTGATTTAGATATCTTTCTGCAAAGGCCTGAAAATAAATAAAGGAGACATGCATAGAAAAGGGATAAGACTGACCATTTTCTGAGATGGTTTTCCTTAACAATCTAAGTCTCTCCAAATTATTTTTAATAGAGGTTTGACTATTTTTCATTGCCTATACAAAATTTGCTACTTTCTCTAAGTTCCTTATGGGAGGATGAAAATACATAAGCAAACCACATTTCAAGAAAAACATCATTTCACTCAATTGCCACGAATGTAAGTAAGTTTTCTTTTTTCAAACGAGTTGCAGTGTGGAAGAGAAACAAGGAGGCAGCAGAGAAAAAATGGAGAAATCATAACACTTCAGCAAGTAATTTGCCCTGGAAAATATGTCCCTGTAGCAAATGCTGTTGTGAAAGGTTGTGACAGCTGCTCTTTCTATTTTTTGGGCTGGGAACAGAATTGAATGACAATTCACAGAGAGTGTTCTTTTGGTTAAATATGCTGCAGAACAAAGAGAAGGCCTAATGCTAGCGCTGAGTAAGCAACTAGAGCAACCTTTGATATTTAATAATGCATGGAGTGAATTAGGTGGTGACAGCCCTCAAGGTCTAGGCGTTCTATATGTAATTATGTACTGCTGAACTTACAGAATGTCTATTTTTGGAGAAAAGACAGGGCAGATTATAATTAAGGATTTGTATAGCAAACCTGATCTGCAGATATGCGTACCAACCTTTGCACCAGTCCTGTGAAATTAGTTATGCCTGTTGTAGAAGTGGAACTGAAGCTGAACAAGGGATAACCTGTCTTTATCCAAGTGAAAACATGATTTGTCTTTCCTGGAATAAGTCATATTACTTGTGGAAACACATTCCATGGTTCATGTTACATCTGTTTTTGTGTGCCAGAGCTTGTTTGATCAAGAGTTTGCAGCAGATACCAGTAGTTGACTTGATTAGGAAGGCTAGGAGATCCAAACAAAATAAGATACAAAAGCATGTCATAGAACTTTCAAAACACAAATTAATACAGAATCTAGTCAAGCGAGTACATAGAGAACGAACAGTATGGAAGTGAGTACACAGAAAAATTGCTGGAATTCTTCCCTCTGTTTCTTGTTAAGATGGATCCCTCTGTACCAATGGTTTGTTTTTTAGTATCTTCTGACTTGAAGACCAGTTCAGGTACAGACAGACTTTTTATTTCCAGTGGTTCCAGTTAATGTAGGGCCAATAGTCATACTGGTCAGGGTAATAAAAGTAGTCCTTGACTTAAGACCATAACTGAGCCCATAATTACGATTGTAGGTTATGGCAATCATTAAGCAGGCCACCATGTGATCGCACTGATTTTGACACCTTTTCTGTGGCAGTCATTAAGTGAATATTGTGGTCATTAAGTGAATGCCATGGTCATGAAAGGAACCCATTTTAGCCAGTGGGTGTTTTTTGCTGGAAATAAATGCCAGTTTCCAGCAAAAACAGCCATAAATACAGGCTGGTTCTCAAGCACCCAAAGTGTGATCACATGACTGTGTGATATTTCTGGGGAGATCTGTCATAACTTTGAATGCTTGCTAAGGAATAGGTTGTAAGTTGAAGACTACCTCTAGCAAAATAAAAGAGATAAGATCTCAGATATTAATGGGACCAAGGCTTTTGATTTTTTTCTTTGAATTTTGGAGATCTTTGGTTTTTTAAATTGTATAGTTTTGTGCTTGCAGATTTCTAGGTACTTTTGGCACAGACAAATAGAAAAAGGGCTCTGTTATACAAAGGGAAATATATCTAACTTTCCTCTATAATGGCAATCAGGAGTCTTCTTTACTATGCAGAATTATGATTTTATGTTAAACATTCAGTAAATGCCAAAGTAGGAGGTAGCCTCTTTTAACATTTGTTTAACAGTTAAGTCAGCATTTATATATGACATTCAGTATTGTTTGAACTGATGGTAGTAGGGTTGTGCAGCACTTCAGATGTGCGGGCATAGAAGTGCTTAGGGGAATCCATCCTCTTAGAGCAGCTGCATTTTTTCCTAGGACTGCATGACTCATCTTCACCTCCAGTTGTGGAGGTGCTTGCACTTCCAGATGCCCAAGCATGTACTCATTTCTTGCAAGAGTAGTTGCAAGTTAGCCCTTGCTTTTGCTTGTAATGATGCCAGCTATTGGCCAAGGTAAACTGAGTATTTTTGCAAAGCATTGTAGAAACCAACATAAGCAGTCTAATCAAGGAACTGACTGAAGATAATCTTGACACTGTCCTTGAGGTGTAGCAGCACAGTGGGTTGAACCAGAATTGATGCAATGTTTGTAGTGGGGAAATCATACCTGATGATGAAAACCAATACCCTTCTAGGTGCTATTGAGCCCAGTAGTTATGGGGGAAAGGAGAACACTGGTTGCAATAAGACAGCCAGATCTGCTCCAGAGTTTAAATTGCAGGCCTTTTCCTCTTACAATGGCTTCCTTTCCTAGCCTTGAGACACCTACTCAATGTTTATGTAACTGTTTTTGGGGGTCAGAGTACTGCTACTTCCTGCCTCACCAGCTTCAGCCATTGCACAGATGGGGCATCTGACAACATAGATGAGAAATCTTCTATCCCTTTGCTGAAGTTCTAGAGTGGTCATTCTAGGAAAAGGATACTTTTGTGGATTGTTAAAGATTGTCCCAGAACAAAAGATATGAAACCAAGGAAATATATGTAGTTTAAAAGCAAACAGAAGCCATCCAGAGTTGTTGAGTCAGATACCCTTAGAATTTAAACAAACAAATCAATATCTTTTCTGAGAAGTTCACAAAACCAGCAGTTCTTTGATCCAATTTCAGATGGTAGTGATCCAATTATGATGAAACAAAACAAAATTATAAATTTAATATAATATCAAAGAAGGCATTGTACATGACACCATAATAGAGATGTGTGTTTTTTAATTTGGGATTTTTCCCCCTTCTGTTTGTAAATCTTATATTGTTTTGATATAATGCTATTTGTACTGTATGAATTCAAATTATTAACATTCCATTATTTCAATACCTATTGTAAATATAGCATTCCAACAATATTAATTTAATAAAAAGAAAAACAAAGAATTAAAAAACAGAAAGTAGGGGAAAATAGCAACTATTGAGAGTCTAACTTTCTCTCTTTTTGTACACTGCTGATTTGCAATATTATAGATATTTAAGCCCCTTTAGAAGATAGACTGTGATTATACATGCCATGCTGTATGATGTATGCATGAGAGCACTCTTGCTTAAATTTGCTTTAAGTTCTATTTATTAAGTTATTAATCTGCACAATTCAATTCAATTCATACAATACATAAATACTTTTAACTAATGAAATATTTGGTACCAATAATATATTAATATAACATTATGCTAATTAAAAAGAACCTAATTTATATTTCAACAAATTATCTCCAATTAATTTCATATTCTTATTTCAAAATATCTACTTTTCCCCCACAAAGGGTTCTGCTGCATGTTAGAATAAACCCTAATTATGGATATCAATTCTTATATTTCTGGACAAAAAGAAGTAGAAAATGTTTGTGGGCAAAAGCAAGTTCCCCCCAGTAGCAAGCACTGATTTCTCAAGTACTTCTATGAATGGACCTATTCTATCAGTTAAACTGAACATTTAAAATCTATTGCAGTGTGCTGATGATCAAAGAAAACTCCCTTTGACAAAACATTTATTCTTTGAAAGATCATCTTGAATGCATCCCCTGACTGGAGGGATGAACATAAATTGTTTATGACAGTGTCATCAGACCTGAACTTTCTTCCCACAGGAGACTGCTCTGAATTTTAATATGACTCATGCATTAATTGATTAATTATACCACTTTAATTTTATCAGCTCTAGTCTCTTTGCTCTTAAAGTTCAGGAGCAGGACTCACGAGAATTGGATTTTGATTTGATTTTCCAGCTTGGTACCCTCCAGTTAGATCAGATGGTCTGCAACATGGAATTTAAAAATAAAAGCATATATGGAGGATGCTAGGTTGAAGAAAACTTCTTTTTGCCATCTTTCTTCCTCCACTGACAAGAGATCAGTAATAGCAACCATTCATGTCCTTGAGAGGAATTTTTCAGCACATAGAGAAGACTGATCAGATCAAGCCAATGGTGCATCTTCTTTTCTGGATGCATCCAGGTCACAGATGGTGGGAGCTCTTTTTACAGTTGTCTTATAGCACTGAACATTCAATGCTATGTTATCTCTGCATATTTGTATTATTTTGTGAGTTGCTTGCTTACACTGATTCAAGGAGATAATGTCTAATTGCCTCATAAAGCTTAAACCTATTCTTCTCTTTGAATCTTGCAAAGTTAGAGACCTGGCTTACACAAGCTAGGTTATGGTTTGGATCTCTTGAGAAGGTTGCACTGAGTTACAGTTTTCTCTACTGGAAGGCAGGTGTCGGACAGAATAAACTATGACCGAGTACCTACACTGTATTAAGCCATAGTTTGCCTGATCAAACTATTGGATTGAAGCTGAAATTCACTTAAACCGTAAGCAAGCAAACCTCATTATAGCTCAGTCAGCATAATATGATAATTCAGCCAGTATGTATGTAAGATCACTTATTTTAAAACTAAAATACTCCACACTAATCTTAAGAAAGAAATGCTGGCTTCCAGTCTTTATACCTTCTAATTGGCAATTGCAAAGATGGTCAGAACAGGATCAATGGCATTTGCAGCTGGCAACCAAAGTTCCACTCTTTTTCTACGTGCTTTGGTCTCCTCTCCTTTCTTCTCTTTTCTTCCCCTCCCCTCTGATTTACTAGAACAGGTTCTATGAAGTCATATCCAGAATTAGAAGAAATCAATAACATTTATTGAAATCTTCTAATCCTGAAGATTAGAATCCTGGATTAGATAGTAAAAGGCAAAGAAGACAATACAAAAAAAAATTCTGTACCCAATGCTATCTCAAAAAGCTCTGTTTTCTGTTAGAGATTCAGTGTTCTGATTTATATATTCCATTTTGTGTATTTATTTATAGATGTATATACAAATACATATATCCCTTCTGAGGAGGCTCATAGTACAAAATTAACACATAAACAGTGTTAATTTTTAAAGTACTTGTGAATTATGGAGTTCCTGTAATTGTTCATTCTCTACAGATTCTTGGATCTTCAGATTCTGCTGAACACATTTAGGCATCCAGCGCAGCCAGTATGATCAAGAATAAAATATGGGGGGAATAAATGGAAGAAATATTTCTGATCTCCTGCTACTTTTTAAGGCCTAAAGATTAAGGATAGCTTTTTTAACTGAACCTGAGGATTTGGGGAGGCTGGTTTTTGTAAAGCTTGTGGAATGGACATGTTCAGATTTAAAGATAATCAAAGGGTATCCACTATTGAATCTATAGCCTGATGCTGTCGTAATATCCTAAAGATACAGCCTGAGATATACTGCACTGGATGCTACTCATTTGTTTAGTCTCTCTGGCCCAAGTGAAGTGACAACCTTTAATACGATTTGCAGAGTGATGCTTATCCCAATACTTTCCTACCATCAAATTCTCAGGATACTAACGAAGAAGAAATGACATACTAAAGGGATTTGGTGCCATTCTGTCAGCATGAGCAGCTTTAACTCCTGTATCCCTCATTTACTCTATTGGTTTTAAACATATATAATAGTTTCAGTATCTTTCATCTTTTTCAGGATGGTGGAATATTCCCTGGATCTTCAAAATATTAACTTGTCTGCAATTCGCACTGTACGAGTTCTGAGGCCCCTCAAAGCCATTAACCGAGTGCCTAGTAAGTCTGTCTGCCTCCTTCTTTTCTTGACGGTGATGGGAAAATGCACATCCATGCCTTTTTCATGATAGATTGGCACTGTATGAGTGATTTAGTATAGGGGTAGTCCAGGGGCCACAGGAATTCACCAGCATCCCTCTTGTGGTCTCCAGAGGTGGGGGCAAACCCATGGGTCTCATTTTGTATTTTGAAGAGTTTGGAAAGGTTTCAAAGGGTAAAATAAATGCCTTAAGCTTTGTACATATTTAATGCATTAATTTTACTTCTTAAAAGTTTAGCCCCCAGCCTTGTCCATTTTGAGAAAGCTTCCCCAACATGACAACTAAAATGTGGTGCAGTCCTCAGGCCAACTGAAGTTTCATTTCCCTAAGGCATCTGGTCTATGCTGGTTAAATGTGTCACCACAAAAACAGACCAAGTTCCCTTGGGAGACATAATAGTCTTTTCTAATAAAGCTTTTGACAGAAGCATTTCCAAAAATAAATCTCACGTTCAGGTCATAAAAAAGTGTGCCCTTTTAATATTAATTTCATAATAGTGAGAAGTTAAAAAAAGTTCTTTAAGTGTTTGTATTGGGACAAAAGCTATTTCACTTGTCCTTAAATGATCTCCTGTTGGAAGTATGGGATGAAGAGTTCAGTGGTAGATTACATCAGGTTTTTTTAAAGAACAGTAAAAACTGAAAGCAGATTATCAGAACGAAACAACTGTGAAAAGATGAACTGAATTGGTAATAAAATGGTAAAATTAAGTTGGTTCATGAGTACAATCATAAATCTTCAGTTACATGTCGAAGGCTCTTCTGGTGATAAACCAGAAGAAGAGACATGAAATTACAGTGAATAATTGGAGCTTGTCTTTCGTAAATGAAAAATGGTCTCGTTTCCTCATACGTTGGCTTTCTTTTATTTTGTCTACATTAGACTATCAGGACCATTTTATTACTTTAAATGGGATTTTATTACAGCTAAAGGTTTGGATGTGGAATGTTGAGTTAATTTATTTAGAGCTCTGAGCTTTTTGCTGATCATTGTATTGGCGAAGAAGTTACTTATTTGATTTGCCTATTCTTAAAGAGATGTTTCAGAAAGCTTTAGGAATGTTGCCATTATTCTTCAAAATAACACACCAATTCTCACAAGACTTGGTGAAGATCTTGGACATTTTCTGAAGGCTTTCTGAGCTATCCCAAGAACAGGCTGCATGATGTAATGGCTGAATGGCACATGTGTCTGAAATTGAGATGGCAGTAGGAAGTGTTGGGATTGCTAAGGACTCTGATGATGTGATGTCTTGCTTTATGGCCACATCATTTAGCAACAGAAATTCTGGTCTCAATTTTGATGGTAAGTTGAGGATTATCTCTATATTCTTTTGGTTTGATTCTCTATAATATGTGTTATGTATGCAGGTTTAAAGTCATTGGTTTAGTTTGAACTGTTCTTGTAAAATGTAAGAAATGATTGGTTTAAAAGTGCGGGAAAACTCTGCACTCTGATTGGCTGGCAACTGCGGCTGCTGGCTATAAGTAGCAGCTGCAGCCCAGCCAAAGTGGGTTCGTTCTGAGCTGTAGTCACTAATAAACAAGAGCTTGAAGCACTGGTTTGTCTCTTCATGCAAACTTAACACTGGCGATGAAGGTTGGATTTCCCTGAAGAAGAAGGCAACGCGGAACAGAAGGAGAGTGAGATGGCTGCACTGAACACCCCCCCAGCCCCGTTCGATCTGCCGGCAGAAGACTGGGAGACATATGCAGATCATTTCCAAATGTATCTGGAAGGAAACAATCTTGCCGACATTTCTGAGAAGCGGAAGAGGGCGGTCTTTCTCACGCACTGTGGTCCGGCAGTTTTCAAGATGGCGAAGGCATTGGCAGGAGCTGCAGACGTGAAGGTAATGGAATGGCCTGACTTAGAAAAGTTGTTAAGAGCCCATTACGTGCCACAAGTATCGTGCCTCATTAAGAGACACGAGTTTTACCGTCGGGATCAAGGGGAAAGCAAAAACGTAAACAACTTCGTGGCAAGTTTAAGAGACATTGGGGGTGCATGCGAATTTAACAATTTAGAAGAGGCCATGCGCGATCGATTTGTTCTGGGCCTTAAAGACAAGGTGCTTCAGAGCAAGTTATTACTAAAACCTAAGATCACACTGAAGGAAGCAATAGAAGAGGCCTCTTCAGCAGAAGCTACCAAGTCCTCAGCAGCGGCCATGAAGAAAATCAACAAGGCCACAAGCCATCCTGATGTGGAAAAGTCCACAACAACTCATTGTGAGCAAATAGATTCTGAGTCAGACTGTAGTGAGGTGGAGAAAGGAATTTATAGACTCAGAATGGAGTGGAAAAAGAAAGACCTGGGAAGAAAGAGGCAAGATTTCTACTGCAGAGGTTGTGGGGGAAGCCACCCCCGCACTGAATGCAAGTTCTTAGACACCATCTGCCTCTGTTGTGAAAGAAGAGGTCACCTAGCAAGAGTCTGCAAATCATCCAGAACTCCACCCAGAAGAAGGAAGTTTCCTGACAAAGAATTCAAGCCCAACAACCTCAGTGAGAAAATGGGGAGCAGCACAGAAGCAAGGGGGAAGAATGAAACTCATCAGACAGTAACTATTGGTCATTCTTCTTCTATCAATAACAGAAAAGTGCATGTCAAGGTACTTATTGAAGGAAGGCCTTGCCAAATGGAAGTGGACTCAGGCTCATATTTATCTATGGTGTCATGGGACACTATTCACAGACTACTCCCAAACATTCAGAAGAAGCATTTCAGAAGCAAGCACTGACTCTTAAAGACTACCAAGGGAACAAGATTCCAGTAGTTGGAACAAGAGAATTCAACGTGAAGTTCAAAGGCCACACCAAACGCTGCCCCTGACCATCGTGGATAAGGATCGCCCAAGCTTGCTGGGACTTGAGTGGTTCAATCCACTAGGCATCGAGGTGACTGGCATCAATCACATGAGCAACACTGAATGGGAGGAGGCCTTGAAGTCTGAGTTTCCAGAGGTCTTCAGCGACGGATTGGGCAAGTATATGGGGACCCCTATCACTTTCAATCTAGATCCCAAGGTGCCACCAATTCGCTTAAAGCCCAGAAGGGTCCCATTTGCCTTAAAGGAAAAAATTGATGCACAGTTAGATAAACTAATAGCTCAAGGAGTTTTAGAGCCCACTGACCACTCCAGGTGGGAGACACCCATAGTCACACCAGTCAGTGAGAATCTGTGGAGACTATAAGGGGACATTGAACCATGCGCTTCAACAGAGCATATCCAGTTCCAGTGGTGCATCATTTACTAAATTCACTTGGCAGGGGTACAGTCTTTGCCAAATTGGATCTGGCCCAGGCATATCAACAATTAACAGTTGATGATGCCACTGCAGAGGCCCAAACCATTGTGACTCATAGAGGTGCTTTCAAATGTAAAAGGTTACAGTTTGGAGTAAGCGTGGCACCAGGCATCTTCCAAAGCCTTATGGAAAGGATGCTCCAAGGACTGCCAGGGTAGTACCTTACTTTGATGATGTGTTAATCTCTGCTGAAAATGACACTCAGATACAAGAGAGACTCAGAGAAGTCCTTACCAGATTCCAAAAAGCGGGGTTAAAAGTCAAGGAAGAAAAATGCACTCTTAGAACTGACAAGGTTGAGTTCTTGGGCTATATGATTGACAAGCATGGTATCCACCCTACAGATGCCAAGGTTCAGGACCAAAATGTAAAACAGATTTGCAAGCCTTCCTTGGACTCATTAACTTTTATCACATGTTCCTACCTCAGAAGGCAACCATTGCAGAACCACTGCACAGATTATTAGACAAAAAGTCTGCGTGGGTCTGGGGCAGAAAAGAACAATCTGCATTTAACAATATTAAAAGACTAATCACGTCTGATGCTGTACTGATACAGTTCTCTGAGAATTTGCCTGTTGTACTGACTTGTGATGCATCCCCTTTTGGAGTGGGGTTGAGCCACAGGCTTCCCAGCGGAGGGAAGCTCCTATTGCATTTTACTCTCGCACCTTGACCAAAGCAGAGAGGAAATACAGCCAACTGGACAAGAAAACCTTGGCAATTGTTGCAGCTGTCAAGAAATTCCATGAGTATTTATATGGGAGAACATTTACCATTGTCACAGATCACAAACCTCTGTTAGGCACTAACAGAGGCACCTACGCCCACTATCCTGTCACCAAGAATGCTGAGGTGGACTGAATTTCTTTCTGCTTATTCATACAAACTCATCCACAGGCCTGGCAAAGACATTGGGCATGCAGATGCTTTGAGTCGCTGCCCACTTCCTTCTCACACTGAGGACTTTGCTCCTGAGACTTACACCTTTTTCCTAGAAACTGTTGCCAAGCTTCCAGTACACGCTGCTGAAATTGCCAGAGAGACTGCCAAAGACACTGTATTGGCTCCTGTTATAGGCTGGTTTAAGAAAGGTTGGCCTCTTCAAGATCTACCTCAACTTGCTCAACCTTTTAAATCCAGGCAAACTGAATTATCTGTATTAAGAGGATGTATTTTGTGGGGTAACAGGGTGGTTATTCCTGCAAAACTGCAAAAAGAGGTTTTAGAAATGTTACATGAGGGTCATCCAGGTATTGTCAGAATGAAGGGATTGGCCAGGAGTTATGTATGATGGCCAGGTATTGACAAAATGGTTGAAAACTGGGTTGCATCTTGTCCCAACTGTCAGGTAGTCAGGCCTGCCCCACCTCTCGCCCCCACACAGGAATGGGAATGTCCTAGGGGCCCATGGTCCAGGATTCACATTGATTTTGCTGGCCATACCAGAGGGCACACTTTCCTTATTATAGTTGATGCATATTCCAAATGGCTAGAGGTTATCCCTATGGCATCCACCACAACTGAAGCTGTCATCAAACAGCTTTAAAAGCTTTTTGTAACTCACGGGTTACCTGATGTTCTTGTCTCTGACAATGGCCCTCAATTTACATCCAACCTTTTTGAATCATATCTAGCACAGCAGTGTATCAGACATGCCCTGACAGCCCCTGGGCATCCTTCGCCTAACGGCCGGGCTGAACGTATGGTACGATTTACCAAGGAAAAACTTCAGCAATTGGGTCCAGGGGATATCACTGAGAGAGTTGAAAAACTTCTCAGTGTTCAGCATATCACTCCCAGCCCATCAACTAACTTATCCCCAGCAGAGTTGTTGATGGGTAGGAAACTCAGGTCTCCCCTTGACCAACTTCATCCCACTTACGCACCCAACGCACCACTAGATTCCACTAGCAAAATTCGCACATTCACTGTGGGTGATTCTGTTTATGCTAAGAACCTTATGGGTGAACCATTATGGATTCCTGCTGAGATAACCCAAATCACAGGCCCCAGGTCTTACAGGGCACAAACGGAGGATGGTGTCCTCTGGAGCAGGCACATTGATCAGCTAAGATCCAGACTACCTCAGGAGCATCGCCATTGCTCCTCTCTGGTTCCCATACCTACTGCCTCTTCTAGGGGGGAAGGGGAGGATTATGAGAGTAATCAGCAAGCAAGAACGAGCTAACACGAAAGGAACCATCCCAAAACCTGTCACAGTACCAACAACCATTTTCACAAATGGAAGATTGCACATCACTACCTGACTTAGGTGCTGACATTGGGTTGGAGATGGATTGGGAGGAGAGACCAGGTTGTAGTAACCAAACTTGTTCTACCATTCCTAGAAGTCCAAGTAAGGAAATGTCAACAGACACATTTCCTCTCTCACAAAGTGAGAACCTTAAAACATCTGAACCATGTAGGTCTCAACGTACACGTAAGAGCCCCACCTATTTAAAAGAATACATTAAATAGATGGGGTTTGAGTATGGACTGGACCTAGTGGGGAGGGGTGTTATGTATACAGGTTTAAAGTCATTGGTGTAGTTTGAACTGTTCTTGTAAAATGTAAGAAATGATTGATTTAAAAAGTGCAGGAAAACCCTGCACTCTGATTGGCTGGCAACTGTGGCTGCTGGCTATAAGTAGCAGCCGCAGCCCAGCCAAAGTGGGTTTGTTCTGAGCTGTAGTCACTAATAAACAAAGAGCTTGAAGCACTCCGTGTCTGTCTCTTCATGCAAACTTAACAATATGTTTATAAGTTCACATATAAATAGATCATGGAAAAATATTTGTAAAAGAAACATAACTCATATTTATTCTTGGCAGATCAGTAGTCTCCATTCGGAAAAATGTGGAATTAGCATTCAGCATGAATATGTAAATACATATTCAAATTAGATGCATGTCAGAGTGCATGCAAGTGAACTTCTCTGGGATTTGCATAATAGGGTATCTCTGAGAAGTTCTTCTCCACAGCAGTTACTCAGTGCAATTTGTTTAGCAGGAGAACCCAGAAAAGAGTCTCCAAATTGTGAGTAATGATTCTCAAGAACCCCACCTTTAAGCTCTGAGGGGTTTTGAAGCTAAAGTTATTTATTTAAATTTATCATAATAACATTGATTGTAGCATGATGTTTATAGTAACTATTTTATGAAGTGCATGAAATGATCAGGAAAGTTGCTATCTGATTTTAGTTAAACCAAAATAGTTAGAGCCTGATTTATTGAAGGATAAAAGTATGGACAATACACAATTCTAAGCTTTTGTCAGCCTCTGCTGACATCCTCAGAGTATTAAGCTACCATTACAGAGATCTATGCCTTTATATATCATTAATCAATTTAGCCCTTGCACACGTAATAGGCCCTTCCAACCGCCTCCTACTTGTAATTAGCCCTGTTGTTTTTGCTTCAGTCATGTTGGTCAAAGGAGGCTTATCTTTTGTTGTTGCTTCCTCCCTTGTCACTAACTATAAAGGAACTAATACTGGAAAAGGAGCCACAAAACCCCAAATTCCCTAACACACTCCTCCTCCTGTTGAATTTCTGCCTTAGGACCTATTTTACATTCGACAGCCACCGGTATGAACAGATAAAGGGGACGCCTATGGGATCTCTGATCTCAGGAGTGATAGCAGAGGTGGTCCTCCAAAATTTGGAATATGAGGCAATGAAAGTTTACAAGCCCAGGTTTGGGGCACATTATGTTGATGACACGTTTATCATTGTTAAACAACGAGATAAGATCAGATTTATGAACATCCTCAATTCCATATATCCAGACATCCAGTTTACAATGGAGGAAAAGACCAATCATATGCTGGCCTTCCTGGATATGTTAGTCAGCCATAACCTGGATGGGAGTCTTGACATAGGTGTGTACCAAAACCATGAGCACAGACCATATCCTATACAATGAGAGCAATTACCCCATTGCACATAAAGTTAATTGTATTCGGGCACTGTTTAATAGGGTAAACACTCATTGTAGTACACTGACAGCCAAAGCCAAGGAGCGGGCATATCTTTATCAGGTCTGCAAGCTCAATGGCTATTCCATGGATTTCATCCGAAGGTGTACTACACCCAGGGCCCAGCAACCCATTGAAGGTGCCAGTGGAACAACTACGTGCTCCCATATATATGGGGAGTATCTGAAACTGCTGCATGCATTCTCCTGGAGCATAGGTGGCTCACAAACCGGGCCAAACTCTAAGAATGAGAGTGATGCGCCCAAAGGAAATACTACCCAAGGAGGAGACATCTTCGGTGTTTACCGCATCAACTGTAGTGATTGTGTAAGCAATTACATAGGGGAAACAACCAAGCGGCTACAGACCAGAGTACACGAACATGAACTGGCTGTCTGGCGCAAAGAACAGTGCTCTCAGATCTGGGCATATATGCAGGAGCATAATCACACATTCAGTTTGCAAGAGGCTGAGGTTGTTGCCCATGACATAACTAAAGGAAGGCACCTACTAAAAGAAGTCTGGTTTTCCAATAGCAATTCTATCAATAGGCATATCAAATTACCACTGGCCTACCAAGCACTGAGACACCAGGAAAGACTCTGCAGGAGGAACAGAGACCACTTCCCATTGGGGAGCAGGGACAGATGGCACCCCCTCCCCAACCCCTGAGCATGTGGATTTATCCTATGAAGGCACAGCCAGGCCTGTCCAAATACAGAGGAGCCTGGCAGAGCTGCTTCAAGCTATAACAGACAGGAATAATGAAGAATAATGAAGTGTGTGTGTGTGTGTGTGTGTGTGTTTTCTTAAGTTTTTGTGGGTACTTATATGTATGGTATTCAGCTTTGTTCTGGTATTTTCCCACGTCATTATAGTTATGCTTTCAAAGTTGCAGCAACGTTTCGACAGAATCTCATCTGCCATCATCAGGCTTGTGTATTGGGTTCATCAGACAGAATTTGTGCAGACTATACAAAACTATTACTGCACAGTGGGGATTTTACTGTGTTACTTATCAACTCTGATCAAATAATGATAGTAGTATTTGCATAACTATACATCACACAAGTGTTAACAAGTTAATATTAACTATTATTCGCATATCATGCAAAAAAACAGGAGATTTTTCCCATGCTGAATGGCAAACTGCAGGCTTGCATTCTACAATTCTTTAGTTTTTAATTTGAAAAATAACTTTTATCTTTGAAGAGATCAATTTTGTCCTAGATTTTTTAAATCCCATCTTTATTACTTTATAAGAACTCAAGGTGGCAAACATGCATAATACCTCTTCGTCCTCCTGAGGAATGTGCTCAGAAAAATGGGAATACATCTCGTTTCCTCATGAGAGACTTATATGGGTAGTCCTTGACTTACAACCACAATTGAGCCCAAGATTTCTGTTGTTAAGTGAGATATCTGTTAATTGAGTTTTACCCCATTTTACAAACTTGCTTGCCTCAGTTGTTAAGTGAATCACTGCAATTGATAAGTTAGTAACCTGGTTGTTAAGTGAATCTCATTTTCCCATTGACTGTGCTTATCAAAAGGTCGCAGGAGGTGATCACATGACATTGGGACACAGCAATGATCCAATGAACCAATTGCCAAGCATCTGAATGAGGTTGCTGCAAAGGTCATAACTGTGAAAAACAGTCATAAGTCACTTTTTTCAGTGCCATTGTAACTTTGAACAATCACTAAATGAATTGTTGTAAGTTGAAGATTACCTGTACACAGGCCAGAAAGCCACAGTCTGGACAGAACATGGTAAAAGAGTGAGTCCAGATTGGCAATGGAGTGTCACAAGGCTCCATACTCTTCTCTTTATTCAATCTATATGTGGAAACTATACAAAGGAAAGCTTGATTGAAAGATTAAAATTTGAGGAAGGCACATCACTAACCTGTACCATGCTGATAACATAACTTTAATGGCCAACAGTGCAAAAGTTCTGCAAGCCCTATACTAAAAGACCGCAGTGAAAAAGTGGAACTAACGTCAAATATAAAAATTTAACATCAAATTAAAGACAACAGGTAGAATAACTAGCAATCAAGATAACAAAGTGACAAATTGTTTCTCCCTTTTAAGAGCAATTATCAACAAAGAGGGAGCAGTCAAAAAATGCATTGCAGGCCAGCACGCAGTACAGCAGCCATGAAGATCTTGGAAAAAATATTCCAATGCTGTGAAGTGTTTATATCAAAATTGTGCAAGACATGGTCTTTCCTGTGACATTGTATGGAAGCAAAAGTCGGATTTTGAAGAAGTAGGAAAGGAAGAGTATGATCCTTTTAAACTTCAGTGTTGGAGAAGACTCCTGAGACTATTGTGAAAAGCCAAAAAACAACAACAACCAATGGATCATTGAACAAATTAACCTAAAGTTCTCACTCAAGGCACAAATTTCCAGGCTCAAATTATGCTACTTCGGACTCATTATGCAAAGACCCATTGGAGCCTGGAGCCTGGAGCCTGGAGCCTGGAGCCTGGAGCCTGGAGCCAGCGTTTGTACCTGGGGCCTGGATCCTGGGGCCTGGAGCCAGTGTTTGTGCCTGGAGCCTGGGGCCAGTGTTCGCGCCTGCAGCCTGGGGCTTGTATGGCCCCCACTGACCACGCTGGAAGTCTGCCGTCCGACCCGGGGTGTCTCTGCCAGGCCGGAATGTCAACGGTGGCGGCTTCTATGGCTTGCACAGCTTGCCGGGAGGTCCACCGTCTGACCCGGGGTGTCTTTCCTGGGTTGTGGAGTTTGCGGCTGCAACAGTGATGCCGGTCCGGGATCTCCATGGCTGGCGCCCTGCTGCGATGGTGGGGGTGCGGTGCCTGCGGCCCTTTGGTCTTGGTGGCCTTTGTGGACTCGTCATTTGCACCTGGAAGTTCATCCGCCTGACGCAACTCATATTGGTGGCCCCCCTTGGAGGAGAAGCCCGGAATTTTTTGGAGGAGCCGTCCAAACAGCAATGGAGAAGCGGACTTGAGACCTGGAACAATGGTGGCAGCTGTTGCATTGCTGGCTGCTGAACTGATTGTTGGAGGGTGTGTTGTGGACCGCTGGAGAGGCTGCTGAGTCATTGGAGGGGCTGTCGGATGGCCCACTGTAGTCTGCCGGAGCTGCTGCATGTTTTAGCGTGGTTGCAGCACAGTGGAGATGGCGTGACGACGATGGCGGCGTCAACGGCATTGTTGCTGTTGGTGCTATTGGCTGGGGATATTTGAAGATCTGCCAGGGAGGATGCTCGGGGTACCGGTTTTATTGGGTCCTGGTACCTTCCTGGCCTTTCTCCCTAGCCTGGATGTGACGATGGCGGTGGATGTTATTCTTCAGCTTTTCTCCTCCTTGGAGGGCCTGGAGGATGCAAGCAGAGATGACTGACTGGTGGAGACATCAGGCCCTTAGTGGCCATCTACCATGTCTGGACCACCTTTCCTCCCCCTTGGATGCCTCAGTTTGCTTTTTGGGGGCTGCATGGTGTGGTGGGAGCACTCCATGCCTGGCCATTACCACTGGGGTGAGAGAGCAGTGGTGTTTGGCCCCCTCGTCTGGGGCTAGCCTGTGGACTGTCTTCCTCTGTGGGAGAGAGGGGACTGGACCATGTTTGAGATCGTGGGACCTACTCCCCGGCGGGCAGTGGGAGTGCCGCCTGGGTCGAGAGGTCCCCGCTGTTTGCTGGCCCTAGAACTGATTGACCATCGCACCTGAACTTTTACCATCTATCCTGGACTTGATCTCTCCTTAGCAATGACCACTATTGGATACACCTACTCTTCCCTTGAGCTGCGGGCACTCAGGTGTGCCCTGTCCCTGAGATGGCCTGTCGATTGTCAAAGCCCCTCCTTGATGACGGATCTTTTATTCCCCAGAGGGGCATAGCATGACCATGGGTTTTAAATTACGCTTAATTCGAAGGGAGGTTTTAAATTTTTAATTGGCCTTAAGGGGTTAGGGAGGGGGTGGAGGGTCTTCCTGCAGCCCGGTGCATGGTGGGGGGTGGGGTTGGGGCCAGTGGCGGGGCCCCAGGGTGCGCAGGTGGGGACCGCGATTCCCAGGGTGGTTGGGATTGGCAGGAGACGCCGAGGCATAGGGCCATATCATGTGCCGGGAGCGCACCCGCCATCTCTGTGCGGTGGCATGCTCCGACCCTATGGCCTCCTCCCTAGGGGCATCGGAACCGGGACCCCTGGGCTTAGGTTGGTGTATTTTAATGCCAGGTCCGTGGCTAATAAGTCCTCCTCCTCCATGAGATCAGAGGAGGAGGCTGCGACCTGGCTTGTATCACCAAACCTGGTTGGGCCCGAGGGAGGTGTCCCTCTGGTTGATCTGTGCCCTCCAGGTTTCGGGTTCTGCACCGCCACGGGCCCAGGGAAGGGGTGGTGGGGTGGCTGTGGTTATTCGGGAGACCCTGTTTCCAAGGGAGGTCGGTTCCAGAGATAGGCGGAGTGAGACCCTCCTCTTGAGGTGGGGCCTAATGGTCGGGTGGGCTTGCTGCTCGATACCTTTCCCCAGCTGTGTGACAGCTGCCCTGCCTGGGCTGATCTCCTCTCTCGGGGTGGCGGTGGAGTTCCCGGCCTTATGGTCCTGGGGACTTCAATCTGCCTTCCTGGGGGGAGCGGGCTTGGCCCAGGAATTCATGGCTTCTATGGAAGCCATGGGCCTGACCCAACTGATTCAAGGCCTGACTCATGAGGGGAAATACTCTTGACCTAGTTTTTGTCTCTGAACAGTGGCGAGTGACAGAGGGCAAGCCACTTTACGGCGCTGCCTGCTCCATGGTCTGATCACTATCTCCTACGCTGGTCTTCCAACAGGCTGCCCCCACTGCTGGGATGAGGAGCCACTTAGATGGTTCCCCCAGACGCCTGATGGACCCTGAGAGGTTCCAGGCGGAACTGGGGTCCTTTCCCTCTTCCCTGCCCACAGCTCTGCCGAGGATCTGGCAGCTGCTTGGCAACAGGCTGCATCGGATGGGTTGTCCCCATGCCCCTCACATGCCGGGATCCCGGATGGCTCCTTGGTATACTGAGGAGCTCCGGGAGATGAAAGCGTCGGCCAAGGGGTTTAGAGAGCAGGTGGAGGTCCACCTGCTCCCAATCCGATCGAGCCCAGCTAAGAGCCCATATTAGGACTTACCTGGTAGCTATGAGAGCGTGAGAAGGTCCTATCTCCCGCCTCATAGCGCCTGCAGATAACCCCAGCCACCCTGTTTCGGCTACCCGCCTTCCTTCATATGGGGGAGGGGCGACCCATTGTGGGAAGGGCTGAGGAGTTTGGTCAATATCTGTCGGATAAGATCGCTGGATTCGGGCGGTTGTCCTCTGATTTGCAGTGGTCTGAGGAACGGATACAAGCAGTCTGGCCAGTGTGATCTGGGATGAGTTCGATCCTGTTTCCGAGGATGAAGTGGACAGGATTATGCGGTGCCTGAGTTCCACCACATGTTTGTTGGACCCGTGTCCTTCCTGGTTGGCTTATGCCGCCAGGGAGGTCACCTATGTTGGCTCCGGCAGTTGTCAATGCTTCTAAGGGAGGGTGTTTTTCCTCCGCCTTGAAGGAGGTGGTGAGACCCTCCTGAAGAAGCCTGCCCTGGACCCGACCGTGTTAGACAACTTTGCCCAGTCTCCAACCTTCGCTTTTGGCTAAGGTTGTTGAGAGTGTGGTGGCTCAGCAGTTTCCACTTTTCCTGGATGAAGCGGACTACCTGGATCCATATCAATCGGGCTTCCGACCCGTTACAGCACGGAGACGGCATTGGCGTACTGATGGATGATCTCTGGAGGCTCGACAGGGTTTTTCCTCTGTCCTGGTCCTATTAGACCTCTCAGCGGCTTTCGATACCATCGACCATGGTATCCTTTTGTGCACCTCGGGGGTTGGGAGTGGGGGGCACTGTTCTCCAGTGGTTCACCTCCTACCTCTCAGGGCGGTCTCAATCGGTGTTGGCGGGGTTGAGGTCACTCTCTTGTGGGTCCCTCAGGGTCGGTCCTCTCCCTCTTCTATTTAACATCTACATGAAGCTGCTGGGTGAGATCATCCATGGTTTTGGGGTGAGATTCCATCAGTACGCAGATGACACCCAGCTGTACATCTCCACCCCAAACCAGATCAGTGATGCCCTCTCCTGATGACCCGTGTTTGGATGCGGTACGGATTTGGATGAGCGGAACATGCTTCGACTCAACCCGCCAAGACTGAGTGGCTGTGCATACGGCATCTCGCCCAGCCAGGAATATCCATCTTTGGCCATAGGGGAGAGGTGTTGCCCCTGTGGATAGGGCGCGGAATCTGGGGGTCCTCCTGGATGCACGGCCCGCTGGAGGAGCAGGGGGCTGTGGGGCCTTTGCCCAGCTCCGCCTTTGTTCATCAGCTCTCGCCCATTTCTGGACCGAGATGCCCCTGCACAGTCACTCACTTGTTACCTCTAGACTCTCACTACTGCAACGCCTCTATTTAGGACTGCCCTTGCATACCATCCGAGATTGCAGCTGGTGCAAAATGCGGCGCCGGGTGGTGATGGGAGTTTCCCATTCTCCCATGTTACCCCCCCTCCTGCGCTGCCTGCTGCGTTGCACTGGGTGAGATTCAAGGTTCTGGTTTTAACATACAAAGTCCTACACGACATGGGTCCTCAATATTTAAGGGAGCGTCTTCTGCCGATATCGAGTGCCGCCACATAGGCAAGGACTCTGGGTCCCATCGGCAGGCCAATGCCGCTGGCGGTCCCCCGACGATGAGCCTATTCTGTTGCGGCCCCTGACCTCTGGAACCAACTGCCCTCCGCTGGCCCCTGACCTCCGCACCTTCCACCATGATTTAAAGACCTGGTTGTTTGACCAACCTGGCTGTGACCTCCCTGGGGCGGGATAGGTTTCTTAATTTTAACTATTGTAAATTTTAGTTTTTGTAATTTTTGGGCTTGTAAAATTAGTTTAATCTTTTTAAGTATTTATTGTTCCTGTTTTTAGTTGTCAGCCGCCCTGAGTCTTCGGAGATAAATAAATACAATTCAATAAATAAATAAATAAATAAATAAACCCAGGCAAACAGATACAATTTTTTAGCTACAATATACATCAACAGTTATATCAGAAACTTAATTTTTTGTCACTCTGAGAGTGACGTGGGCAATATCTAAATTTGATAAATAAACTTTATTCTTGTCTGCATTAATGCTTTTAACTAGGTAAGTTGTATCTGGAGATCTTTTGCCAAGTCTAACTGAGGGGTGAATTAAGAGTTAATTTCTGGAAACCACGATTTATTAATCAGCCTAACTGTGTAGACTGAAAATCAAAGGATTAAGAAAATTGTTTTGGAAATAATACAAGAAACAGTTCTCTTACAGCTTTCACTGATACATTTATCAATTTTTGAAGAGTCCTCTGAAATAGAAGACTTTACAACAGTCTTATTTTATCTATGATAGCTTTGGCTGGAATGGAAATAGCGAGAAAATCTTTCTTCACTGCTTCCTTAGTTCAAATAGTACCGTCTGCCAAATGGCAACTGGAACACTTCCAAAGGTTATGGATTACTGTGGATTTTCTGCTTTAGGCTGCTGCATTATCTATGGACTAGTTTATCCCTGATATGGATCTTTGTTTGATTTCCAACTATTTGTCTGCATAACCCTCTCCTAGGTTCCATTTCTTTCTATGATATTCTAGCAGTGCTCTAACCTGCTACCTGTAATGTCTTTGAACTATGTTTTCTATCTCCAAAAGCAGAAAAACTGGCCATGTTGGAAAGACAGAAGTTATATTTCAATGCATGAGAAAAGTTGTTCATTAGAACATAGAAAAATAGGGTTGGAAGGGACCTTGGAGGTCTTCTAGTCCAACCCCTATCCAAGGCATGAGATCCTATACCATTCTGGGTTTTCTTTGGGCTTGAGGGGATGGATACATATAATCATAGAAAGAAGAACAGAATAATAGAATTGGAAGGGATGCCAGCAGTTTTCCAATCCAACTCCCCATCCAAGCAGGAGACCCTACACCATTTCAGATAAATGGCTATACAATCTGTTCTTTAAAACTTCCAATGGGTGAAGCATCCACAACTTCTGGAGGCAAGCCATTCCACTGATTAATTGTTCTCATTGTCAGGAAATTTCTCTTTACTTCTAAGTTGACTCTCTCCTTGATTCGTTTCTATCCTCTGTTTCTTGTCCTTCCTTCGGATGCTTTGGAGAATAGATTGACCTCTCTTCTTTGTGGCAGCACCTCAAATATTGGAACACTGCTATCATGTCACCTCTAGTCTTCTTTTCACTAGACTAGACATACCCAATTTCTACAACCGTTCTTCATATGTTTTAGCCTCCAACCCCTTAATCATCTTTGTTGCTCTTCTCTGCACTCCTTTGAGATGAGTAGATCCACCATGAGCGAGCTTAGGTATTGCTGTCTAGTAGAGGTGTCAAACTCACATTATCATGTGACACATTGCAACTTTTTCCCACTTTGCTAAAATGGGCATGGACATGACTAGCACGTGACACATCCAGCCCACGGGCCATGCATTTGACAGCCCTGCTCTATAGTATTGCTTCCCCTTTCAGAATCAGAAAAGTAAGTTCTACTTACAATCTTTGTAAGACAATGTCAGATGTTTATTACCTTTCTTTTAGACAGCATTT
Organism: Naja naja; assembly: GCA_009733165.1. Lineage (NCBI taxonomy): Eukaryota > Metazoa > Chordata > Lepidosauria > Squamata > Elapidae > Naja > Naja naja. Next base: position 22,582,594 of record CM019154.1, on the reverse strand, counting down.
TGATTTATATGAGTTGTGCTGCTTTGGAGCGGCCTCACACGTTCTTTTAAGCCCAAAGTCTCACTCTTGGGAGTCTGTGCCTAAAGATTGAAGAAATGCAACACTGGAAAAGTGTGGGTCTATCGGGGTGGGGGATTTAGACATGTTGAGTAAGTTTCCATGTTTAGTTTATCAAATTCATACATTTTGTCATACTGAAATTGACATTCTGAAGTTGATATGGACAGAATCGTTAAGTATCTAACAATGAATAGAATACTGGTGACATTGAGAAATCTAAAGTATTTTCAGCTCTGAAAAGAACAGGCATTCACATTTTCTTTGTCCTGCCCTTCTTGTTCAGCCAGTATTTCTTGTTGTTTTTCATATTTCAAAATCTCCATTTCCATAATTTGAAATGCGGGGCCAAAAGTCTCTCCTGTCACTTGTGTTTCTTCTATATATTCTTTAAGTATCATTTTTAATTCTTCAAGGAGTGATGGGATTTTGAAATAAGTTTTTAAAGTAACTGCCAATTGATTTTAGTGCGTTTTACTAGGATCCACTGTCTAAAATTCCAGGAGTCCTCCAAAAAAAGGGCCTTGGTGGCTCAGGCTGTTAAATGCCTGCATTTAAGTTCCAGCTGCCTACAATTACTGCAGGCTCGAATCCCACCAGGCTCAAGGTTGACTCAGCCTTCCATCCTCTCGGGGTAGGTAAAGTGAGGACCCAAGATTGTTGGGGGCAATAAGCTGACTTTGTAAAAATGCCGCTTAGTAATAAGCAGGCATATACAATGGAATGAAGGCTATTGCTGAGCACACTGGGTTGTATCCAAAAATTGTAAGCGCCCTGAGTCTTTGGAGAAGGGCGGCATATAAATGTGATTAAAAAATCCAAAGCTGTTTCTTATTTCTTTGCTCACTTTCACTTTCCAGGGGCTTTATTGTCTTGCAACAAAGTTCCAATTAAAATGTATTCTTTTCAGATCTTGTTACAGTTCCACTCTCAGTGCTTCTTAAGTCCAGGTGGTATCCTCCATTTTCCAGATTCCACCCTTCTTTTGCTTTTCCTCCTCAGTTTCCTTTCTTTCTCTCTCTCTCTCTCTCTCTCTCTCTCTCTCTTCTTTAAAGTTATTCAAAATGCTTTATCCCTTTGACACTTTGTTTTCAGCTAAAAGTAGCCTATTAATGTCAAAGTGGATTAATATCTATTTCTTGTGCCAATCTCTTCTTAATATTCCAAATCATTAAAGACTGTCAATATTAGAGGAGAAAAAACCAAATCTTTTCCTTTCCCTTTCTTTCTGCCGCTTTAAGAGTCTTTCTTTGGGATAATATTATTCTTAACTGTTCAAGTTCCAGGTACCTTAAATAGAAGTTTTCATTGTTAAGCCCAGTCAGTCAAACTTTCTCTTTCCAACTTCCTCCTGCACGATCTTGTCCGGTCGGGTTCTTCTTTGAGGTGGCCATTTCTGACCACCGCTGCAACCGCCTTCAGGAAAGGGAGTAAAAGCCAGCTGAGGAGGAGAGATGCGGCTCTCCTCGACCCTGCTAGTGGTCTCCCCCCTCTTCACCACCTCTAAGGGGCAGCTTAGCCCTGAAGCCAGCTGGCTCGGGGTGCTCTGGCGGCAAGCACAGATCGAAACTGCGCACAGTCGCAGATTTTGGTTTGTCTCCAAAGAGTCCACAAACCGGAAGTTAGGCATTCACATTTTTATATTGACTCACAATGTTTAGATTAGATGTGCAGTTTATATTAAATTTATGACAAATTTTAATTCAAAATGTCTCAAAGTTTTCTAAAATTTACCATGTTTCAGCTCGGACCAGGAAACCATTTTACAAATTTACATTATCAATACTCCCAGAATATTTTTTTGTGTGTGTATTTTCATCAAAAACCACTTCAAAACTACAAAATCCACAAAGTATAAATTCAGTATAGCATATGGCAATATTATGACCTACTGTATGTTACCTCAACCTGACAATCAATTAGAATACACATGGAAACATAGATTTCTGGTAGCCCATTGATTCATGTTGATTCAGTTTGTTTTGAAGACTAGCATCATATATGACTAATAAGAACATTGCTCACTTTATACTCTTTCTCCTTCCCATCCCTACTTTCCTTCTTCCCATAATCAAAGCTATTTTGGAATATCTTGTTGCATGGCCCTGTAACAGAATTTCAGGGATCTTTTGGGATTCCTCAGCTTTTCCTGTAAATTATGTAGCTACCTTTACCTGGCTGTTCCAGTCTTATTCATAGTTGATAATTAAAATGCAGCCCTAAGCAATAGAGGAGGCAATGGGTTGTATGTCAGATTCATGCCTATCCACTTATATAGTACTACCAAGGTATATTTTTCAAGAGGCAACTGGAATTTCTGTTTTTTCTTTGAAGACATTTCGCTTCTCATCTCTCTCTCAATCTCCAGTCTACAACACAGTCCTTTCAACAGTTCCAAGAAGGCTTCACATCCACTTGCACTACTCAGGTGACCCTGATGATCTAGATAAACCTCCAGGTAGCCTCAATGACTCTATAAAAGAATACAAATGACCAGCTATCTTCAAGGAATATGAATCCTTCCATTCCCCACTATCCAGTCAGAGCTCAAGAAGTTTCTTGGATGAGAAGTGAAATGTCTTCAAAGAAAAATCAGAAAGTCTACTTGCCTCTTGAATAAGCACATTTGGGACAGCCATCATCTGGATGACTGAGAATCCATAGATATATAGTAGCATAATCTGACATTCTGCTTGGTCTTCAAAGGGAGAATCTTTGTCTTGATGTACCCAAAATATCTACAGGATGATACTAGTAGATGCTGAGAAATCCCAAGTTACATAGAAATACTATAAATATTTCTTGCAAAACCAGCCCAATCTCAGTTATGTGTGCTTAGTAGACAAGAAATACTAAGAGGAGATTGAAATGGAAGGAGGGGAGGAAATGGACTGCAAAACCTGAGAAAGGAAATAAAGTATTGTTTCCTTCAGAGACATCATATCGTGCTTTGCATCAAGAACATTTCTTAACATCCTTGAGATATTAAAGACTGTTTCTTATTTCATGAAAATCAGTAGAGATGTAGACTTTATTATATTTATATTATAGACTAGATATAGCCAGATCTCAGTCTAAATATGCTTAATACGACGTGCCTACTCTGTCGCGGTCCCTGAACTCTGGAACCAACTTCCCCTGGGGCTCCGCTTGGCCCCTGACCTCCGCACCTTCCGCCATGACTTGAAGACCTGGTTATTTTACCAAGCCGGGCTGTGACCTATGGGTGGGGTGTTTTAGATTTTGCGGCTTTTAATGTTTTGTATTAATTGGGACCATTAATTCTTTTTTAAATATTTATTGTGTTTGTTTTATTAGTGAAGTCTTCGAGATGGGCGCATATAAGTCCCATTAATAAATAAATAAATAAATAATATTTATCCACTTTCTCATTCAAAAGGACTTTTCCTCAAGAAGTAGCAGCAAAAAAACAAAAACAAAAACCAAGTGTTCCTGCTCTTTCTAAAATAATTATTACTTAAAGCAAAGTATGTATTATTTTTTATACAAAGCTACTAATGGCAGTGTATTTTATTATCGAAAGAAAAAATGACAGAATTAATGATTTCCCGATTTGGGGATTAAAAAGGGCCAAAGGTGAAGGGGAAAATAATAAGATGATAACTACACAATAGAAAGAAGGGTAGAAGGCATAACTATGTTTTTTGTTCTTTTTCATTTCCTACCTTTTTTATTTTTACTGTCTCAAAAATGCATTTGTGTGAAATGTACTTTATCATCTTCATATTAGGAAGGCTGTAGCTGAGAGAAAGTGACCCCTACAATAGCCTTGCAATGACAATACACTCAGCATCATTACCAAGTGCCTATACTGTTAATCAGAAACTCTGCAGGTTGGTTTGAAGATGACCCAACTTTGCAGATGCTAATGCAGCTAGGTAGTTTTTTTTTTGTTCTTACCCAACAGAGAAGGCTGGACTGAGAAATTATTCAGGCAACAGTGCCATGTAGTTCCACATCGAACAATGCTGCAAATTGGATAGCCAGGGTGAAAGAGACAGCTGCTTGCAATAACTCTGTGGTATCCACTCTTAAGATTGCAGCTTTAGTTTGGGTTTTCAGTTAAAAAATAATGTGCACTGCTCAGTTCTCAGCAGGTGTCAAATTTTTATAAAAGTTATTTTTTAGATAAGGGTGGGAGTCTAAAAAGTTAAGATGGCAGCTTCAACTGTGTCGTTGCAATGGTCAACTTTGGCTTTTGTTTTTGTCTTTTACAATCCTGCACCTCCTTCAGATGCCTTTGCCTTCAGACCACTTCTTAGGTTTTTTTTAGCTCTTCAGTTACATTTATTTTACTTCAAACTCTTTTTAGAAAAAAATACATGCAGTTAGAGCCCTTGTGATTGCTAACTTTGGGTTTTTTTCTCCCCCTCGGATTCAAAAAATACGCTTCTATTAGGTATACATGGCAATATTTTGTTGTAGAGCTTTATTTGTTCTTTCTACATTGTTTAAATTATACCACCTTAGTGATTTACAAATATTAAAATGAAGAATGTCCTTTTAGTTTAGAAATAAAAAGCAGACTGAAAAGCAGTAATACATATTTTTACTACTTTCTCCTCTTAGTCGCATCAATACCTGTATAGCACTAATTTATGCTCAGTTTTGTTTCCCTAGCCTTACATTCCCTGCATATAAACAGAAAGTATTTCTAGAGATATTTTTAGCTTTTCTGATCAAAATGTTGTTTTTGTGAGAATTGATGAAGTAATTTTGTTCCCTGGGTTTTTATAAGACAACTGCCACATCAACTGGAAAATGGCATGATGATTGTGTTTGAAAAAGCATACAAAATTAGAAATACTTTGGGCTGGGAGCAGGTGCCTAGCTAGACATGGCACAGATTAACAGTGGAACATAGCCCTTTCCACAAATTTTATTTAATGCCTTCATTAATAATCTTCACAAGGAAGTCAGGCTTGTTAATGACATTTGCAGATGGTGCCAGAATTGGACAGGGCACAGATATTAATGAAGACAATAGAAGAATATAAACGGATGTGGTAAGAATAAGGAGTGAATGAACTGAAATTTAAAGAAATTACAATGACTATATTCATCCAAGGCCCCAAATGATATTATGACTTAGAGGCTTGTTCAAAAGAATAAAATAAACAATTTACCATTGTAGTCTGTTGAACGTGTAGGAAAATTCTTCATTGGATAATACACAATATTAATTAAGATGTTATAAGCCAGCAGAGCAGAAGAAGTGCAGCAGAGAAATGTACCCACAGCAGATACCTACACTTTAGACTATTGAATTTGTTTGTTTACTAATCACCAAAAACATATGTGGATTATAGTCATAAAAGCATCATAATAAAATGTAGAAGTCAGAATACAATTTGAATAGAAATAAATGATAATAAACTTTATGATACAATGGAACTCATACACAACAGATGATTTTAACTCTTAAAAAGTCTTGTGGAACTATGCCATTGTGGCAGGTTTTAAAAGACCACCAGGGTAATTCTGTATCATTCTGACTTCTAGAAGGAGATTACATAAGGTAGGGAATAGTAGTGGTTTGGAGCTGCACTGATTTTGACTTTCATACAGTATATTGGGAACTGCCAACAGGCCCAATTCATTGTTCTACATGGACAGGTTTTCATGGTTAAAACTAATATTTTGAAGCAAATCTGGAAATGTATTATCAGTCAATGCAGTGCCCACAATATACTGTAGATACATGGGTATATTGTCTTTCACATATCAGTACAGCAATTGCAAAGTTCTGGAGTAGTTTTCAAAGATGGCCCCATGCAAAACACATTGCAGTATCTATCTTAGCAGTGAAATAGGGATACATTATGGTCATCAAGTCATTTCACTTGAGATCTACCGTGTAACCCATATTTCATTATTTAATGAAATAATTTGTCAAAGACTCCACTGAGTTCCACATATACCAAGTCTGTAGCACTCCCCTGATCTATAAAGCTAGTAACTTTATGCATATTAGCTTATCTAATCTTATTAGTCAATGCAATCTGTTGTGAAAACATTGTTCCCTGTTGATTGTAGCATGCTTTCCCAAGTAGTCCCAATGTGCTTCAAGATTTGCCCATCACAGACAATAAGCTTTCCGTCCATAGGTTCCTAGGTTTCCCTTTTTGAAGAAAGAGGTGACATTTGTGCTGTCCTACACTATCCTGAGATCTCACTAGTTCTTCAGGATTTCGAACTTATCACCATCATCTGTTACCATGTCACCCCTTTCTCCTCACAATGGACCTATATTTCCCCTTGGCTTTCCTTTTATTTCTAACATACACAAAGAACATGCTTTGTTTTGTTTTTGTATCTCATCAACCTTAGTCCATTCTGAGTTTCAGCTTTTTTTTAATTGTGTTCCCATTATTTTTAGAGAGTATTTTGTATTCTTAGGTAAGATTCCCATTTTCCCATTTCCTATACATGTTGCTTTGCTTTTTTTCTTCAGTAGTTTAGAGAGCTCTGCATGTATCCCTGCTGGCCCTTTAGATTTTTCGGTCTTGTGGGGACTGTTTCAATTGGGCCGTTAGCATGTCATTTTATAGAATTTCCCATCTTGCCCAAATGCTTTTTTCCTCAGAAATAAGAAGATGTTAGATTTGACCGATGTTCTTTCAAGTTCATCAAAAGATGCTCTTCTGAAGCCCAGTACGTAAAACTGAGTTTTATCAGTTTTTTTACATCTGAATATCACAGAGTCAATAATAAGAAAAACACTTTTACCCAGAGTACCAATCATTTTTATTTCTTCAATGATTTATTTATTTATTTATTTATTTATTTATTTATTTATTTATTTATTTATTTATTTATTTATTTGGTCTTATATGCCGCCCTATCTCCCAAAGGACTCAGGGCGGCTCACATAAAAACACCCAATACAAAAGTTAAAAGAATTAAAAACAAATTAAACTAATTAGACCAAATAAATATTTAAAACCCAACCCACAACATTTAAAACAAAAGCCTCCCCCCACCTCAGTCCAGGCCGGTTTGTTCAGATAACCAAGTCTTTAGGCTGCGGCAAAAGGAGCGGAGGTCAGGGGCCAATTGTAGCTCCAGGGGAAGCTGATTCCACAAAGTTGGCACCCCCACAGAGAAGGCCCTCCCCCTAGGGACCACCAGCTGACATTGTTTGGCCAATGGTACCCTATCTGTGAGCGTGCACTGGGCGATTGGTGTTCAATGCTGGCAGGAGATGTTCCCTCAAGTACCCTGGCCCTAAGCCATGTAGGGCCCCCCTCTTGGTGAGAGTTCCCCTCTCTTGGTGAGAATTAGGTCCAGGATAGTAGATATGAGCTAAGTGAAATTGTCAATTGCAGCAACAATAACCTCTGGCAGAGAAATTCCATAATGTTTTGCAAAATGCAGCTTTGGCATTATATATGCAGATATATCTGTGTAACCAGGTGTCCAGTTTCACAACAGCCCAATCAAATTAGTTATAAAATACAGTGCCTAGTGAATACTAGGAAGGAAGGCCACCTGCAACAGCTTAAAGCCAAGAAGACATTAGTAGATGCCAGTCCTTGACTGTGTCAACCCCAACATGATGTTATGAGGTAGTATGGATTGTTTGATCTCTAACACTTGTGTTGGAAAAAAGATAAACTGTAAGAGAAAAAAAGAAATGTAGGCTGCCTCCACAGTGGAATGAGGATGAAGCAAAGGTTGCATCACAAAGATACATCCTCTGAAACTGGTTAATGGTGTTTCTTTGTGCCATAGTTAGTGAAACATGAGAATAAATTCTTATTGTATCCTCTACCAGTTCAATCTATCATCTTAAATTTCACCTGCATTTCTGCAATCTCAGGAACATGTTTCTTTACTATTATTAAATCCCCCACCCCTCCCCATTAACAGGTTGTGTGTGATTAGGAGGCAGTGATTCATGAAGTAAGAAATAGAAGTACTATCTCCTGAATCACTGTCTTGTCATTGACTTGGTAAACCAAAATAATGCAACACATTTACCATGAAGTAATTAAACTTCAGGTTGGCTAAAAGTAAAAATGATCTTCAGCATTTACTCATCTTTCACCTGCATTTCATTCCTATATTGTTTGTTGCTTAATGACAAATACATTGCTTGTTGGCTTGAATAGGAAGTTGTTGATCTGTGAGAGCTTTAGCATTCTGTAAAATGCACATGAGATTACTCTGCACAGATATATTGGGGTAAAAATGTTCCCTAGCCCAAGTGACCAGAAGAACAAAGTCTTCCGTATCTTTTGGGGTATAATCTACATACCTACAAGCATGAGAATTTTTCCAGAAGGGGTGGTTGATGTTGTCCAATTCATTTGAAGGATATTGAGCTGAGGAAAGGTGGACTGGGAATAAGAATAGTGGCCTGTCAGATGTGCTAAATCATGACTCCTAGCAGCTTTAGCCACTTTGTCAATGTGAGATATCCTGGGAACAGTAGTTCAACAACATCTGAAGAGCCATAGATTTTTCATCAAAAGAATGAGGTGATTTTAGACTTTAATTAAAGCCGCAGACTGGGATTCTTTTCCTCCCACCGCATGGTCTCTATATGGCCTCTGTATCTTCCAACATAGTAAACTTTCCAAAACTCCTCATGAGAAGGGGCAAGAAAGCTGTTATTTTCAAAAAAATTTAAGAAAAGGCCGGTGGGAGGGGGGAGATCTGAGAAAATATATAAAATGAGAAACTAAAGGCTTTCTGGACATTTTACAAAGATATTTCTGAGAGTGTTTAAGATGCTAATAATATTCTCTGGCTGCATAATATGGTCCTATGATGTATAAGCCACCTAGTTCAATTATAGATATACTAAAAGGGATAAATTCCATCAGTTAAAGAGACTTCACTTTAAAGTATTGTGCAAGAAGTAATTCCACAGGCCTTGCATCAAACTGGGATAGGACAATACCTATATATTGTCTGAGTCATAAATCCATATACATAAATTTTAATTTTACTAGGCTTATTTTCTTCTCCAATTATGGCTCTGAGCAGCTCATCGATTTTCAAAATGGTAATAAAACTATAAAAATAGAAATAGAATAATAGTATAACATTTCCAAGGGGTCAAAGAACAACTATGGCCCATATTACTGATCACTCTCCAGGAGAGAGAAAAACAGTACTCACAGCTCAAAAGCCCACTGAAACAACCCATGGGATCCCTTTAGATAACATCTTGCAGATATCCAGGCTATGAGCCAACACAAGCATGAAAGGTGTGTTGGACCTTATATTATATTCAGAATTGGGTAGCACAGCAAACTTGATGAGCTGCTGCATTCTGGACCAGTTGCAATTTCTGGTAGTCTTCAAGGGTAGCTCCATGTAGACCATGATGCAATAATTTAGATAGAGGTGAGCAGAGGTTCTTAATCTGAGAAATTCCAAGAATCCTCTGAAAAATCAAAAGATTCCCTAGTAGCTTAGGATCAACCAAGCAAGTATTTTCCCTGTGGAAGTTGATAGAGCAACTCAATTCCATGTCAATAAGACAGTGATCTCACCAAGATAATTAATGGACGCAACTATCCCCCGCCTTTGATTAAATTGCAAGTTGCATGTTTGTTCTTGTGACATTGTCATGTCATTGGTTCAGGGGTGGTATTCAGCTGGTTCTGACAGGTTCTCCTGAACTGGTAGCAGAAATTTTGAGTAGTTCGGAGAACCAGGTGTCCCTGCCCCCTTCTATTTGCTGCCTCCTCCCACCTGATTGAGTCCCAGCAGATCAGCTGGGTCTTCTTTTGTTGCCCTGCACAGGAGAACAGAGCTGGAAAGCAGGTTAGTGGGATGGAGAGGGAATGGAGATTTTGCAGTATCCTTCCTCCAGGAGTGGGGAAGGAATGAGCATTTTGCAGTATCCTTCCCCAAGAGTGGGGAGGGAATGGGGATTTTACAGTATCCTTCCCTTGCCATGCCCACCAAGCCACACCCATAGAACCAGTAGTAAAAAAATTGAATCCCACCACTGCATTGGTTACAGTGGTAGGGATGCCTCTGAGAAACTGGGGGGAAGGGGGAAAACTCAGCTTGTTCTTAGAGACCAACTTTTTCACATGATAATCACCATGCCATTTTCTCTGCCCTTAGTTCATGGCTAATCCCAAACACAGAATGGTTCATTTCCAAGGGGGAGTAGCATCTGTATATCTCAGTAATACAAGACTGATCTATCCTCTCATCCACAATAAGTTTATGGATGATGATTGCTTGCAATCCTGGCATTAAATAGCAGCAGCCAGATCTTGCCTTCTGTATACCTGGTCACAAATTGCAAGTCATGCTACAATGGAGAAGTTGAAATTAATAATGTCAATTGCCCTTTGGGTGACTTTTTATTAAGTGGAGGCCTCATCATATCTTCAGGTAGGCACCCGGAAATTATAATGATTAATGTTGCATAAGAAAATTCTATTTCTCAAACAGTTACTTTGGCTTTGGGACACTAAATGCAGTGAAAAGCAATGGATGTACAAAAATGATCTGTTTTATAACATATGAGAAGGAAGCATATAAAAAAGGATTGGAACTTAAATATGAGATTTGTCTGTGTGTGTTAATTGCAGCTTGTGAGTGCGGGCACACACACGCACACACACTTTTCTCACCCTTTTCTAAATCACTTCTTTTTCCCAAGAGTTGGCACATGCTACTTGCTTCATTGGAGATAGTTTCAGCAGTGGCAGCTGTTTAATAGAAGTTGACAGGAACTGTCTGGAGGGGACATGGATTCTCTAAAGTTGACAGAAGCTTGTCAGAAAAGGCATTGAGGCACCTCCAGAATATATTCACTTTGCCGACAATTCCAAAAGGGAGTTCAAATAGTTTCCCCTCCAAAATTATACTATTGGTTTTCATAGGATCAAAAGGTAGCTTCTCAGTTTCTTGTGCCGTCCTCTCATGAAAGAAGAGAATTTCAGAGTATATTTTACATGAATAGACTATAGAATTCCTGCATCTTTTTAGTTACACAATGGCCAAGAAAGGTATGTGAATATCCTGTCTTTTATTATTTAATTATCTCCCCAGTGATCTGCAGCTTCCTGGCTTTGAAGGAATTCCTCCTTTTGAATTTTTTTTCAGTAATATTGCTGCCATTGTCTTTTCAAAAGAGTTCTGTTTTTGAGAAATTTGTTGGATAATTTCTCCTTCTGAGGGAGAAATTCTGGCATCATCTATCCAATCTGATGGGAAAATTTTAAAAGTCAGCATTTACAAGCAGTCTTTCCAGCAGTGTGCACCATTCTTCCATTTCAACATATATTTTCTCTCAGTAGTCAATTGTGAGGGAATATATTATTAAAAACCTTGAAGCTAGGTGCACATTTGCCAGCCAGAAACCTCCACTGTCTCCTGATCAGTAGCTGATATTCAGTATGTCTCCCTGTAAGACTAGGGTTCAATTTCTACATTTCAATTTCTCTCTTTTCAGAATCCACACCTGGTATCCATGCATATTTAATTCTCTGCTGTTCTTCACTGTGAAGAGTGCCTCTTTTCATTTTGATATCCCAGACGCCTGTTTTGTTTCCCAAATACCGCTTCATCAGAGTTCTCCTTCCTAGCTTCCATCCCCTTTTACACAGAATGGCTGTTTTTTTTAAATACAGCCTTAGAAAAGGTCACCGTCTCTTTCATATTCCTGCTTCTCACTGTGAGCCAGTGTGGCTCCTGCTTTGGCATTGGAAAAGGCTAAATAGGGAGGAGGGAAAGATGGAGTTCCAAATAATAGAATATAAACAGGGAGAGCTAGAAAAGAATAGCAAAGGAGATAAGCACAGTGAGGAGACGTTAACAATAAAAAAGCTAATGGAGACAGAGTCACACACACATATGGACACATACACAAATCTATCTAGCTATCTGTCTATCTCACAATGAAACAGTAGGAGCGGAAGGCAGCAAAGAAACAAAGAATCATTTTACAAACCATTATTGAAAAGGTACCTGTTGGGTCCAAATTAACTTGCTTGCCGTCAGAATCTCACAGTTTCTGCCACATTTCAGACCAGAATGGGCATATGAGAAAAATGTGAAAATTGCTTCAAGTGTAATGTGTGAATTATGAATCTGCTCAAAAGCAACTAGGAGAACAGAGTGCCCCCTAACATTTAGTTGTTATCACATTGATCTCAAGTTTTGTTATTGTAAGAAAAGGAAAGAGAACTGTAGCTGTCACTCTGCTACTAATTGCAGAGATGAAAATTAAGCTCATTCTGCCCAACAAAACAAATTAGCAGATATAGGCAAATATTAAATTTGTTTTCATTTTCTTAAAGTTAACATCAACAGCATCAGATCAGATGTCAATCAGTAAAGACAATAAATCAGTTAAGCCCTAAAAGTTTCAAAATAAAACTGTATAAAAAGACACACTATTGTGATGATCCCCAGAGCCTAGGAAAATAGCCAGGTCTTCATTTAGCTTTGAAATATTGGTGATGAAGTGGCTTTGGAGGGGGAGCTGCTTCGTTTACATGAACACCCTATGGTTTCCATGACCCACCAAAACTTTAAGTGAAATTGATTAAGTTGCTGTACTTAATTAATATGCTGAAACTATTTTGGAGTGGGAGAGTGGCAGAAAGCATTGCCACTGGACTTTTATTGCATAACATTTTTATTACTATGACATGGTGAAACAAACTACTGAGTTTTCAGAAGTAGTATAAAGGCAAAATTAATGATGCCTTCTTGACACCTGGCTGAGACCATAGATCAGGGGTGTCAAACTCAATTTCATTGAGGGCCACATCAGAGTTGTGTTTGACCTTGGAAGGGTGGAGGTGGGCGTGGCTGGGGTGGGCATGGCCAGCTGGATGTCACTCCTGTCAGGGGTACCGCTGTGGCCAATGCTAAGGCAGGACTTCTCTGAGACCCTCCCTCACTCTCATTGTAATCTCCTTCCTTCTTTCCTTTTCTTCTTTTCCCTTCCCTCTTCCCTCTCCTTTCTTCTTCCTTCCCTTCTTTCCTTATTTTTCGTTCCTTGGTCTCTTCCCAACTTTCCAACTTTTTCTTTTTTTATGAGAACTCTCATAATTCCCGGCACATATGGCAATTCTATATTATATGAATCTCCCCAACCTTGAATAATTTGATGGCTCAGAAAATGGGTAATGGCTTTTTAATGTTATACATAACAATATAACAAAGAACATTTTCTCAAAATGAATTGAAACTTTTTAAAATGGACTTTTATAAAGTTGTAACTTTCTTGGATGATCTCTTCCTTCTAGAGACTTAGATTTCTATTTTTTCTTAAAAAAAAGCTGTCACTTGAATACCATTTTAATTACAAATCAGAAAGTTCCAATAATTTAAAAAGTAGAAAACATCTATATCAGTTCTAGAAAAACTTATGGATACACTTTGCATTGGCAAAGGAATAAAGTAATAATAAGGCTTTTAGTTTTTATTACTGCTTGTATCAAATTATTTTCAAGAACTTCTAAGAATTAAGAATATAATCAAACAAAGAGTTGATGTGTCTTTTTTTCCATAAGGTTCTTAATTCACACTTGGCACCACTCAGATGGTGTCATTTCTTTGCAAACTTTTTAAAGCCAATTAGTATATTTTGCCTGACTGTAGCTCAGTGTGTTTCACATTTTGAAGTTACGAAGTCAGAAGTTTCATTTACTTTGAAGTAAATGAAACTTCAGTCCAAGTAACCAGTAGTTGACTAGTTGGCTTTAAACTCCTCTGCATCAAATTTTACCAGTTACTAGTGGTACCATTAAATGCCTCTAGTCATTTTCACTTGTCTATATCCCATTTCCTTTCCTTTGTTATCTAATTACTTATAATAAATTGAGAAGCATGTTTCCCATGGAATGATTTATTAAACCATACTAGTGGATATTTCCAAGTAGAAAAATATTTGGAATAAATTAATTATATATATTTTACTGGAAGAGATTTCATACTTAAGAATTCTTGCTTTCCATTGGCCTGCCTGTAATGATATCCAGAAGCATTAAGCAGATAACCCATTTTGTTGCAACATTCCTCCTTCCCCAAAATTTTAACTCATATTTTATAATGCTTAAATAATTTTTAAAAAGTCATTACATTAAAAATGATATAAAATAATCATCCTAAAAAGGCATTGCATTTTTTTAGAACAGCAGTTTTAGATGTGTTTACTGCAAATGTCCCACTTATTTCAGTGAGGTTCAATCTCAGGTATATCAGGCTAAAATTAAAGTTTGCCCACGGGGCTTTCCTGGATAGATTGTTATTGGACCTTCTGCCCCATACATCTTTATCTGGAATGAAACTTCTTACAAATTCCCTACAGCAAACTTGATACTCTTGATCTGTGTTATATTAATATTTTCATGATTACCAGCCAGCATGAATGAAGAAAATAACTGTAGTAAAACACAACTGGATGGCACCATGTTGGAGAATATTTTAATAAAAACTCTTATTCCATTTCACCTGTCTTGCCACTGGCTTCATGTAGTAATAATGCTCACATTCACAATGGGCTCATTCATTTAGGGTACTTTGCTATATAATACTTGCATAAAAGTCGTTGATTCAGTCCCCATAAAATCAACCTTATTTCTTTTGCATCTTTTGTTTACTTAGCTCTTGCCTGTATGACCAAATATCACTTGTTATATGGGTAAGAAAGAGTGGTGGGTTTTGTTTTTCATCATTTATGATTCATATACTTGTAAAGAACTAAATCAGGGGATTTTTAATGCATAAGACGTACAATGGTTAAAATAATTTTACATAGTTTATGTCTTATTGATGAAAATTGGAGTCCCTGGAGTTAAGTATGATAAGTGATTAGATACATAAATGCTATCTCTCATCACTGGTATTATGTGAGTTATTTTCTTCTCTTGCTATGGCCTGAATTATCTACACCTAAGAAATGAGGTTATTGAAACTAAAAATGCTTTCATAAGTATTAAATCCATGCCTCTACATATATATTTTCATCTGTGAATACACACAGATGGATTCTACAGGAGCTCAGTTTCATGCACTAGCTCGGAGATTTTTTTTATTCCCAATTTCTGGAAAACAATGATATAGGAAAATGAGACAAAGTGGAAAGCACAAAATAATGTAACTAATTATATGACAGAGGGCATAAAAAGGGGATTAGCTGGTGCCTTAGGGAATTGTCACAGAATCCTAATCTTATCTCTCCCTCTCTCTTCTCCACCCAAGCCAACTGAAGTAATGAACTAGTTATAAATAACTAATTAGTCGTTTATACACTGCCCTGTATGCAACATCTTGTTAAGTGAAATTCCCTGGACCCATCCAGTAGAGTGAGATAGGTTTCTCAGAAAAGATAGAAAAGTAAATGGGGGATTAAGAGAGTTACTGTTTGTTAAAAGGATTATAGAAATGCAAGGTACGATGGAGTATATAAGCACTAAGATTAATTTAGCAAAAGGCACAGACCATTCTTACTATTGATCTATTGATTAGCCTTTTATCTTGGCAAAGTTATTCAAAGTTAGGGAGAAACACAAACCACATTTGAACAATTTCAATTTTATAATTTTAAAGAATACATGCGTAAGAACAGAATAATATTCAGTTAACCAGGATCCAACAGTAATAACAGGTAGGTACTAAAACACTATGATCATGAGGGTTTTTTTTCTAAATATATAAACAGGAGTTTTATTTAAACAATATCCATGATGTGGAATGCATTTCAGTTCAAGAAAGTCAGGTATTTCTTGTTTACTTTAATATTTTGGATCTTGAAACACTAAAAATGGGAAGTGCCTCCTGTATTTTAGACATTTATGAAAAATCTGTTTATAAGAACAGATACAATATGGACGAACTGGCTGGATCAACCTTTAGAGTAAATGTATTGTTGTTGCATAATTCAAAGCTGCACATCTATTGTAAGTTTTCTAGCTGCCTCTCATTTTTTTAAAGCTCAGGATTTCTTTCTATATTGTTATCTTCCTTTCTCTACTTCTTCTAGTCTTACTACCATATTTTCCTTGTTTCCCCTCTTTTCTGTTTCCATCTTCAACTATTGCTCCTTTGTGGTGATCTATCCCTCTCTTCCTGGCCCTGGTCCCGCTCTCAGGCATGCGAATATTGGTGAATTTGCTCTTGGACACATTACCCATGCTGGGGAATGTTCTCCTTCTCTGCTTCTTTGTCTTCTTCATCTTTGGCATCATCGGTGTGCAGCTGTGGGCTGGTCTACTGAGAAACCGCTGTTTCATGGATGAGAACTTGACAATGTGAGTGCTCAGGAAATGACTCTCTTACTCCTTTTCAACTTTGTAAGGTCTCTGTTCTCCCTCAATTTTTTTAAATCTTTGATATTGAGCTAATCCCAGTCCCCAAGTCCCTCACTCTTGTGTACTACATCTATCAAACGTACCATTTGCTTCTTGAAAGGAACATGTGAAAATGCTGACATTACTGTTGTATGATTATGTATATCATCAACATGAAAATTCAAAGATTGTCATAAGATTAAAGTATTTGAGAGGATGATGTAGTCCATCTAAAGCCAACTCCTCCTTAATGCAAAAAATCCAGACAAAGAACATGGATTGCTAGTCTCTGTTTTTCAAGGAAAAAGACTCCATAGCTTCAAATTACTTACATATTCAAACTATTATAGTTTATTAAAATTTGAATATATATATTTTTAAACAACTGAATTACTTGCCCTTCCAATGTATTGGAGAATTAACTGCTATGATCCTCAACCAGAATGATCTATCAGTTCTGAAAACTGTACAATACATTCAAAAGGATTTGGGTTAGGTAAGACTGCATAGTAAACAATTGTACCCGCTCCCTTTTTTCCCTTTCAGGTTTTATAGCTTCTCATATAGTTCCCCACATTTTTCCCCAGTATTGAAGCAAATGATATGTAAACCTGGGTGATAACTTCAAGGAGAACGGTGCTGCTAACCTTTCTGTTTGTCTGTCTAGATCTCCAGGATGTTGGCCTGTGCAGATTCTTAACTCTTCCTCTCTCTAATTTTACACAGTGGTAGAAATCTAGCCTATGGTGCAAATATCTAGTTTAAAATTTTTGCTTTGACCCAAGACTATTTCATGTTATGATTCACATCATATCAAGAATTGCAGCAATATGGACTTTCCAATGAATATACATTTATATTTATAAAGCATTTTTAGCATTTTTAATACATTTTCTGTGGTGTTTCTGCCTACTTATGAGAACCAAACAAGTACTTGTTTTATTCACATTACATTTTAAAACATTATAGTATACATCTGAAGCAATATCATGAGTAAAGGAGCATATTATAAAATGGCTGAACTCATGCTTTAAATACTCCAATATTTTTAGATCATTCGTTCTTTTTTAATTTTTAGAGATTTTTATTTTTCTGAGTTTCTGCTATTTTAAGTTTTGATTCAATATTGTGGGAGGTATTGCTATCACATGTTGAGAAATAAGTATGCTTAATGATTCCATATGCTGGCATGGAACCAGATTACCCATTTGCTCTAAGAAGCATCTGTTGTCTATTTTAGTTCTAACTGTGTCACAAGTCTTTCTCTCAAGGAAAAAATGGATAAAAACATGCTCTTTCCTTGGCCTTTTTCAACATCTCTTCCCAAGTGTATAGAAATTGGATTTTCTTGAGTTATAATCACTTCAGATCATCTTCTAAACTATTGGTATGAGTCAACTTGAATGAGCCACAATATTTTTTGTTTCCTTCTCCATATCATACTTTGCTATGGCTTCTGAACAAACCAATAAGCTAGCATTTCTCTTCCAAATGAGAATTATAAACTAGTGCTGTTCTAGTGTTCAGGCTGAAACACAGAGAGGGAGATAAACCATACATGCTAATGCCAGTTCTAGATTTCCCATATTTTCAATTCCCAAATTTTCTGAACTTTTCTGAAGATGAGATCATTCATTCATTCTTTCTTTGAATACCTGCCCAAGGTTCCTGCTTTCAAGGCATCATTTAAATGCATTGAGCTGGGTACAAGAAGAAAGAACCTTCTTTTAGTCCTAATGTACCAATGAAACTAATGGGTAGAACTGGAAAAAATAAAGTAATAAAATTACTTTCCACTCTACTTTTAGCACTCAGAGAAGAGTTTCTGGTTGGAAATCTACTATTTTCTAATTCTGCTTTAGAGAACAAGCATTGACACAGTAAAAAAGTACAGATTTAGTGTGCTATGGGGAACCTGGTCACAAACAAGAATGCAACTGTTGAACTGGATCTTAAACTGGATCTTTTAATCAATAATAAGCATTTTATTCTTGTTCTTGTTAATATTTCTAATTCTAGCCAATATCTCTGGATAGATAGCATTATTAATTCTCTGCTGTACTAGATTTTTATTATGGTTTTATATTTGGGATTGAATTTGGCATTTTTCCCTCCACTTTCTAAATGCTTCCCAAGAATCTAGGATAAGGAGATATTGTTGTTTAAGGATATTAAAAGTACTATCATAGAATGTAATCTGCTCCAGGTAAAGCTTTCTTTTGCAATTGACTGATAGTGATTTTGTCAGTGCTGATAGTGTCCAAGTGATCTCCAGATGTTTTGAAATTGTGTCCGTGGTGCTTACTATTGTTGGTACCATCTTTGCTTTCTTTTGTCGCAGTTGTTCTACTTCCATTTGCAGCTTTTTTACATTTTGTGATTTTTCTCCATTATGCCCAGTCTACACAGATACTATTAATTACAATATATGCCATAACAATTTTGTTCATGTGTTCTTTCAGCCAAGGTAACATCACTCTTCCTCCCTATTATCAACCTGAGGAGGAGGATGAAAAGCCCTTCATCTGTTCACTGTCAGCCGATAATGGTATCATGGGCTGTCAAGAGATACCCCCACTCAAAGAACGGGGCCACGTGTGCTGCTTGGACAAGGATGACTTCTTCTACTATACCTCAGTCAGACAGGAGTTCAACGTCAGTGGCATGTGCGTTAACTGGAACCAGTATTACAATGAGTGTCGTACAGGCAATGCCAATCCACACAAAGGGGCAATCAACTTTGATAATATTGGCTATGCATGGATTGTTATATTCCAGGTAATCTGAATCAGGTTATCTAAGACATCTACTCATTCTAAAGATGAGGTCCCCTAAACACCTTTTCAAGAATGATCTATCCAGGGCCTACTCAAGATATTTAGTTTCCTGTGGCAAAGAACAGAAATAGATCTGTCTGCTAATTTTACCTGAATCCTGGCAGGGTCTGCTTCAAGTGGCTAATTTTGAGAACTGTGGTTTATTTCAGTGGTGTCGCATGAAACAATCCTGTGTCTCTAAGCCAATGGTGTATAACCTTTTGGCAAAGGGAACCTACATTTTGTATTTAGGCAGATAATAGGCACAACCTATTAATTTCAATTTAAAGGAATTGATTTAAAAGATTTAAAATCAAATAGAATTAAATGAGAAAACTAAACTTAAGTTAAACTAAATTAGAATTAAGACCTTAAATTAAGGAAGCTAACATTATTCCTAATGATATTTAAAATGTTTTGTGAGGGTCACATCAAATGCTTTGGAACACTATGTGGGTATAAGTCATATACCTTGTCTTAATATATTATGAAATATAATTTGAGAGCATCAGGCTAGGGAAAGTTGCTTTAATAGTCCATAAGGATTTTATTTTTTGCTTTTGTCGGTATTTCTTTAAGATGCCTTACCAAAAAAATGGATAATCTATCTCCTTGTAGCTACTGAAATGTTTCCTATTTCCTCTTTCTTCTTTCAGGTGATCACTCTGGAAGGATGGGTGGAGATTATGTATTATGTGATGGATGCTCATTCATTCTACAATTTCATTTACTTCATTTTGCTGATCATTGTAAGTACCATAGTCCCTTCACTGAGTAGATAAAATATGCCTTTCACATGAGAGAAACAAATGTTACATCCCAATAAACCAGGGACCTGGACATTTATGTTCTTGAAGTAAAATAGCTGTTGCAAATAATTCTAGGAGATACTGATTTCAAATCCTTTCTTTGAAATAGCGAAAAAGTCATTCAAATTGACTTTGCCATTCTTGAATTTTTTCTAAGGTTTTGAAATCCGTTGTCATATTTAAGTACTAATTTATAATCATGTTCCAAGAGCTTATAGTTTAAACAGACTTAAAGTATATTCCGCAAATCCCTTGAGTGACAGGAAGGAAAGAGCTTAGTGATGGTCATAGATAACACTAACTACTTAATTGGCAAC
The DNA here is from genome assembly GCA_009733165.1 of Naja naja. NCBI lineage: Eukaryota > Metazoa > Chordata > Lepidosauria > Squamata > Elapidae > Naja > Naja naja. The sequence goes on along the minus strand of CM019154.1, from coordinate 22,562,294 downwards.
AAAATATCTAAATTTTTCAGACTTCCCAGCCAGCCAGAATATGGCCAAAAATGGTTCCATGGCCATAGAATTTTGAGAGTAGCCATCCAATGCATTTGGAAGGTATCAGGTTGAAAAAGGCTATAATAGGAAATTTTGTATATTAAAAAGATCTGTACACTTTTGTATTATTTTTATACCATTTTATACCCTTATTGTTCATGTTCAGGTCAAATGAGCAAGTGGTGATAAATCATTGACAATTCGATCAAACCGTTCTAACTTTATTTATTAAAAACATAGACCGACATTTAGATTTTCTGAATTTCTTAGTTTATATTTACATGCAGGATTTGAGCAGGAATAAAAAAACCTATAAAACTATTGGGGAAAGAAAAGAGCAAAGTACTGGCTATTGTTGGATTGAAGAATATCGAGGTTGATGACTAACCCAGAGAAACACTATTACTGAGAATTATAATGTTCTTTATCCTTTGTGCATACGGCCTTGACAATTTATTCATAGATTCCTAAGTGCTCCACCATGTAAATTCTATTAAATTGGATTCCAGAAGGCAATGCTGATGTATAGAAATCAATGGGCACCAGAAAAGGGACTGACTGGAAAAGCTATTTAATTGGTTTCCTTAAAACAGGGTGTAGGGTTCAGAGCCCTGAGATTCCTTAGGGAGAAAGCAGAAGTAGCACTGATTTACTAGCATTCCCTCTTCTTTATGCATGTTAATAAACATAGCATTTAAGCAAAATATCATACAGACTAGTACTGATGATGTTACCTAGTTTGGATAATGAAACATCTGCAAGAAAACAACCAAGCTCAGAGAGCACCAAGAACCACTCATAACACATTTTCCAGTAGAAGTGAATATTTGAAGCTCAGGGTTGAATTGTGGAGTCCATGGTACTCTTTGAGCTTGGTTATTTGCACAGATGTTTCATTACCCAGCTAGGTAACATCACCAGGGCTAGTGAGTGTGCCACAACGCCGGCGGGCCACAACACTTATGACCATTTTTCACACTTATGATTGTTGCAGCATCCCCATGGTCATATGATCAAAATTCGGACCCATGGCAATTGACTCATATTTATGGCAGTTGCAGTGTGATCACCTTTTGTGACCTTTTTAAAAGCTAAATCAATGGGGAAGCCAGATTCACTTAACATCTGTGTTACTAACATAACAATTGCAGTGGTTCAATTGTCACAACTGTGGCAACCTTTCTAGGTTGTAAAATGGAGCAAAATTCACTTAATAAATGTTTCACTTAGCAATAGAAATGCTGGGCTCAATTATAGTCATAAATTGAGGACTTACAACTCTGAGTTCTCAATTCATCCATTTTTGTCTTTCTGAAGTTAAAATTCCCACCATTTCTCTTAAGCTAAGACACAGCTTCCATGTGAGTCCTCCATCCCTGCAATTTTATTTATTGGTTTGCAAACAAAGAGAGGGTATTATAAAAGTTAAGCTCCAAAGTGCAGTATTTAGAAAAGCACTGACTTACCAAAAGTTGCTGTGCAGGAATCATAACCTGACATACTCACTATTTCTTTCTAGTAAGAATTTATATAAATAGGAAGACAATAAGACAAAAAATGGAAGTTAAAATACATGTTTGGAATTGGAATGAGCTTTCAAAATCCTTGCTCAAAGGACATAGAAAAAAGAAAAGTACTTGTTTGGCAAAATTCTCAGATGTTGTAGGGATCAATATAAATCAAACAGCATATGCAAGTATTCAGATTCAAAACAGGAAAGGTCCTCTGATCCCAGCAACAGTGCATTTGCTGTACTTGAGAACAAGCACTGAAGAAAGCAACATTTTAAGATGTTGCTGACAGATGTTGTGAGTACATTCACACTATATCCGAAGCATCTTTCCTGCTTTGGCTCCAAATACTACACAAATTTAACAATTCTAAAGCACCCTGTTGTTCTTTAAGGCAAAGGTTCCCCTCACACATGCATGCTAGTTGTTTCCAACTCTAGGGGGCAGTGCTCATCTCCGTTACAAAGCCAAAGAGCCAACGCTGTCTGGAGACGTTTCTGTGGTCATGTGGCCGGCATGACTAAATGGCGAAGGCGCGGGGAATGCTGATACCTTCCCACCAAAGTGGCCCCTATTTTTCTACTTGCATTTTTACATGATCAAGAAGCTCAGTGTCTTAGCCATTGAGCCACCGTGTCTTTACATGTATGCCAATCAGTGAATCGGGTGAAATAAAAGTGAATACTATTGTAACAGATTTTATAAATCTTGCAAAATGTGTGAGATGGAAGAGACTTTAAATTACAATACATCCAGCCTCAGCAGTTGGCCATCTAGCTTGCCCTCATTCAAGAACTTCCAGCAAGTAGGAATCCCCCAATTTTTAAGCAAAGTGTTCTGTTTGTAACAGTTCGTGCCAATAGGAATTCCTTCCTGGTAGTCAACCTGAGTATTTTAAAATAGCTGTCAAAGCCTTTTTAAAAAACACTATTTTATTTTGAAACAGTGAACTATTCTGATACTGAAGCCAGCCAGGAAAGGCTTAGTTTTTCAAAGGCTAATTCAAGTGCTAGCAGAGACCTGCCCCTTTGAAATGCTAAAAGTGAATGAAATGATTATCTGATAGAGCCTTCTGGCACCTTCATCTGCGCAGCAAGAGTAGAAGGGCATCATGGTCTATTGTTCTCTGGATAATTATGTTTGAAAGCTTCTAGGTGGAAAAACAGTAACTCTTTTCCTTCTTTTATGACCCGAGGACATGACAGTATTAAATTCACCCTTTATTTTCTGTTACCTCTTCCTAGCCTGAGATGTGTACAATTGCTCTTCAGGCAGATTGAACTTTGAAAGATATTTGGAAAGATGCTTATTTGTTATTTTTATCTTGACATTTATGTCATGTTGCACAGGATAACAGCAAATATTATTTTGTTTATAGGATAAGTAATGGATGCTGAAAAAATAAATTCAGTTATTATTTGCTGTTAATTGGAATGACATGAGGATCTACATAACATGTTTGAGTCCTCTTTGTAAAAAAATTTCATAACATTTAATTTAAGAGTAACAACGTATATGATATAAGCATTAACACCAGAATATATATATATATATATAAATGAATTTCTGATGCCTGCTCTCAAAAGTAAATAAGCACCGTGTGTGTGTGTGTCTGTCTGTGTGTGTGTGTATACATACACACACACACACACACACAGACACACACACACAGACACACACACACACACGGTGATTATTTACTTTTGGGAGCAGGCATCAGAAATTCATTTTTAACGTGCTCACAGAAAGAAGTGACAATAAAGTTTTATCTTATCTTAAGTGATAGAATGGAAAGGGCAAATCAATATGGCCTCTGCCGTGCTCACCTACTGGCAGGAATGGACTTTTCCAGATTTTAAGGTGTTTTGTTTTAACAGTGTTAAACCCATTTGAGGCTTATGCTGTAATATTTCTATCGCATTTCTAGAATTTCATCCTAAAATGGGAGGAAAATAGGGCACTAATGTTCACCAATCTTACAGCTAAAATTTGACAGTGGAGACAGAATGAATTACAGATTCTGAGGAAAGGATTTTGCGATCCTTGGAGTCTAGATTCCCCCCACCCACCCACACCCACACATAAACACACATATATCTTGGTTTTTTAAAAAATCTTTAATCACCACCACCCCACACACACACACACACACACACCATTAATGATTTATTCATGCCTTATCTTGTTTCTTAGGTGGGCTCCTTTTTTATGATCAATCTGTGCCTCGTGGTCATTGCCACCCAATTTTCCGAGACCAAGCAACGAGAACACCAACTGATGCAAGAGCAGCGAGCACGATACCTGTCCTCCAGCACTGTGGCCAGCTATATGGAACCAGGAGATTGTTACGAAGAGATCTTCCAATATGTCTGCCACATTGTTCGTAAAGCTAAGCGTCGAACCCTTGGCTTCTACAACAGCCTGCAGGATCGTCATCTCAGGCAAACAGAACCAGGCACTGCCAAACAGAGAGTGAATGGAAAAGACCGGAAGCAATACTGTAAGGTTTATAAACTAAGCCTGACAAATGAAGGCGTGGGGAGTGGGGAATGTAAATGACTATTTCACTGTAAATCAAGCTACAGATAGTTCTTGACTTATGACCGGTCACTTAGAGACTGTTCAAAGTTATGATGAAACACCCCACCCCACCCCCAAAAAAGTACTTACGACCCCAGTTTGAAGTTCTGATGGCTGCTCATCCCACAGTCACATGATGCATTTTGAGCACTTGGCAACCAGGCCATATTTACAGCCATTTGCAACATTCCATGATCATATGATCACACTATACCTGTAGTAGCAGTGGTGGTGGTAGCGGCAGGGGTGTGTGGTGGTTTTGCATGCACAACCTAGCTCCTGTCTATGTGCAAATAAAAGCTTTGCACACTCACCCACTACTTGTGGGGCCTGGGGTTTGGGGACCCCTGCTATATAGGATGGATAAAACATAAAAGAATATATTTGAGAATTTACATGTTTAGTTGGTATGTTATTGAATATAGTATGTACAATTCTTGATTTAGCAGCAGAAATGATACAGAATATGAAGTGGGGAAATATAAATTCAATTGTGCAAATTACTAGCTTTTATGGAAAAGATAACAGGCATCTGAGAGATCATTCACCTTTTCAAGCATGATCTTGTACAATGGTATGGGATAGCCCCCCAAAAAATTAATTGTAGAAATTTCGTAAGACTTGGAACTTGCCACTAGAATATTATGTGATTTTGTGTGACAAAGCTTATTACAGTTTTTGTATGGGTAACCTACAATTAGTTTCATAGTCAAAGAATAATGAAAACTTAATAATTCAAGTCCTAATCAAGGACTTAAGAATTATTAAGGTAGCATCTGAGGATATGAGCAGTTCAAAACAGGGTGTTTATGTATGTGTGTGTAATATATATAATTGGTGCAATAAAATTTGAATGTATTGGACTAAAGCAATATAATTTTAATATAGTGTTTTGGTCCAAAAATTCAGTTCCCAAATATTGGAGGAGTCTTCAGATATTGTTCCAAGGGCCTAGCCACGATAAGTAGAACAATGGATTTCTTTTTTCCCCATAAACATTAAACTTCAGTCTGCAAGTCCGAATATTTTGCAATCTTTTCTCAATCCTGAAATCATCTGGTACAGGGACATCAATGAATTATTATTATTTGTTCTAGCCACTTGTCTCCAAAATGCCATGTGAGAAGATTGATATGCTGCCACTGAATTCTCACAAAATTGTCTTCATAAGCTTTACAGTCTTATGTGAACTAGTGGCCTTTTTCCTGCAATGCATGTGGTTATCACTGAGCTGTGACTTTTTTTTCGGATCCTGCAAAACTATTTTAGTTGTAGAAAATCAGCATAAGTGACTTTGCCAGTGCTACTTTAAAAAAAAAAATCATATGCTTGTCAAGTCAGATATGCTTTCTAGTTCTGCTCCATTTGCCAAGATAAGCTTTTTTGGATGATTTGACATATTATGTAGCAGCAAAGTCAGACTTACCATATTTCATATGCACAATATATAATATTTGAAATATTTTTGTTATGAGATCAATAAGGCTCCCTAGTTTTTAAAGAAACAAGTTTTCACCTCCAATATTTTACATATAGGTCATGGCCCTTATTTAATGATTCTTGTAGTCTAGAGAATTATTCCATCCGGGCTATGTAGCTGAACACAATTGAGTGCAATCTATTGTGGCTGAAGTAGAGCGTATCTCTTAGAGACAAGCAATCTCCATTTAAAGTCTCTGATGAGATGTTTAACTCTAGCAATTCCAGTACTTCATTTTCTTCTCCATTAAAATGGCCAACAAGCCATTTGCTTTGCGTAATTAAATATTGAGATGCAGAACTGTATTGCAAAAAGGGCATTATTAAGCCTTACATTTAATCTCTTTGTGTATTATTAACCAGCACGTTGCCGGAAACATTCTTCTGTTGATTACATGCCTCAAGGACTTGGTCAGCCTACTACCAAGACATTGGTCTCTGAATCCAGCAACTGCCCCAAATGCTACAAAGCCCAGCTGGAAGCACCCCAAAGACTTTCTGTGCTTGATAGTGTCAATTCAGATCAGGAAGATGGAGAAAAAGCCTGCGACCAAGAGGGAGATGGAGGGAAAGGAATCATGGAGTCTAACACAGATCTGGAAAAGGAAGAAGATGATGGGGAAGAGAGAGGACAGCTCATGCTTTGCAATGATATGTGGCAAGAAGTAAGAGTCAAATTGAGGGGAATTGTGGAAAGTAAATACTTCAACCGAGGAATCATGATTGCAATCCTGGTAAACACCATCAGCATGGGCATTGAGCATCATGAACAGGTAAGGAACTGATAGGCACCTGAAACCAAAAAATAAATTCAGTATCCTGGGATAAAATTGTAAAGTTTTGAAAGGATGGATAATTATCATATTGCAACCTCTAGGATATCTGTTGTGGACAGCAACATGACATTACCCATATTTGTTAAGTTATCTAGTTAATTTGGCTACCTATGGGACTTGTGAGTTATATGACCACAGAACCACCAATGCAATCAAGTAGCAGCAATTTAATGCTGAGGAAGGTGGAATGAGGCGGAAGGTGGAACTTAGAAAGGTGGAGTAAGGCTATACCATATCACCAGCGCAAGTGCAATCACTGAATGAAGACTTTGTGGGATATAAATCTTACTGGAGGGTTGGTAGACTGAAGCCAGAATCTTAGAATTAATATTACTTCTAAGATTAGAACTTATTATTTGGCTTGAAAATGGGACAAATGAATTAGACTGGCATTAAGAAGCTCTGTTGGTTAATAGATCCAAAAACCACATATCAAAACTACTATCAAACTTTTAAGCATCCAGATTTCATTTTTAAATCTTTAATCTGAATGTTAAATAAAATTAATAGCATATGAAAAAATAAAAATATAGGTATTAAAAGTTTTGTAGTGTCTGAACATTTTGAGAAAGAGAAGCAGGAAGAGTTGTACAAATTAAATTAGAGCAGTCTATGCTAAATTCAATGGTACCAAAGACTGGTGGAACCGAATAGGAGGAATAGCTGTCATTTCACTTAACAAAAATTGAAATCTATTTGTTCTGCAATTTTCTGTACCCATTCTGGAAAATACTTAGTGACATTTTGCTTATATGGATGCTAATGAAATACATATTGTAGTTTTCAGATAAAAGCTAAACATTGTTTTTTAGTACTCAGCTAAGTGAATGTGTTCACTTCTAAGCAAATGTAGCTTTGTTTAACAACAACAACAACAACAACAACAACAACAACAACAAAAGAATAAGAGAATATCCTGAACTGAACTTATTCTTCTCTAGTTCCATCTAATAGTTATTCATGTTCTGTGATTTTCTTTTGGTTTTCTTTATTTTTTGTCCAGTATTTGGCCCTCACACCAAATATATATATCTTCTTTTTGTCCCTTTCAACTGCCTATTCCTTCCCTGCCTATTCTTGTCTTTGCCATCTCTTCCTCCCACCTCTCTCTCTCTTTCTGTGTCAATTTTCCTTCATTAGCTAACTGAAATCCTTAGTCTATTTGGCTTACTCTAATATGCTCTCTGGGGATAGCACAGGCACGTCGCCCTCTGCTCAAAGCAAATCCATCAGCTTGCCACTATTTCCAGCTTAATTAAGAGACAGAGAAATGCAGCCTGTCTGAACAGGGTAGAAAAGAATCAGGTGAACTGAACTCCAAAAAGCTTTTTGCCTCTCCAAGTCACAGAGTGGTCAAGAACCCCCATTCCTGTGTGTTTCTATCTGATGAAGAATGGATTAATGTTAGAAAGAAGTGGTTGTATTCTGCCATCCATAAATGTGGCTCTCTCCATGGTTCAAGCTCTAGCATTTAATGATTGGTACCATTTCACTGTCACTTGAGTGGGCTGTAAGTCATCTATGACAAACCTCAAATGTTTGTACTGACAGTCTAAAACTCAGGGGGTGTAGCTGACTGCAGTGGGGGCGGGGGAGCAAGCTGTTTTGAAGGCAAATCTATGAGGCTCAAAAATCTGCATTACAATCTTTATAACTCTAGCCAGGAAAAGGAGTTGACAGCCCTTGTTCTTGCAAAGGTTATTTTAAAAGTGGGAACTGTTATGTATGTAGGTTAAATGTTATTGGTTTATTTTGAACTGTTCTTGTAAAATGTCAAATGGGATTGGTTTAAATAGTGCGGGAAAAACCCTGCACTCTGATTGGCTGGCAACTACGGCTGCTGGCTATAAGAAGCAGCCGTAGCCCAGCCAAGTTGGATCCATTCGAGCTGTAGTCACTTAATAAACTCTTCACTGAAACTCTTCGCGTCTGACTCTTCATGCAAACTTAACACTGGCGATGAGGATGGGATCTCCCTGAAGAAGAAATGACGCGGAAGACAAGCAGAAGAGCGAGATGGCTGCGCTGAACACCCCCCCCCAGCCCCGTTCGATCTGGCAGCAGAAGACTGGGAATCATATGCGGCTCACTTCCAGATGTACTTGGAAGGAAACGACCTCGCCGATATCCCCGAGAAGTGGAAGAGGGCGGTATTTCTCACGCACTGCGGTCCGGCAATCTTCAAGATGGCGGCGTTGGGAGCTGCAGACTTGAAGGTAATGGAATGGCCTAATTTGGAAAAGCTTTTAAGAGCCCATTACGCCCCACAAGTACCGTGCCTCATTAAGAGACACAAGTTTTACCATCAGGATCAAGGGGAAAGCAAAAATGTTAACGACTTTGTGGCAAGTTTAAGGGACATTGGGGGTGCTTGTGAGTTTACCAACTTAGAAGAGGCAATGCGTGATCGGTTTGTTCTAGGCCTTAAAGATAAGGTCTTACAGAGCAAATTACTAATGAAACCTAAGATCACGTTTAAGGAGGCCATAGAGGAAGCTGTTTCAGTGGAAGCCACCAAGTCCTCAGCAGCAGCCATGAAAAAGATTAACAAGGCCTCAAGCCATTCTGATGTGGAAAAATCCACAACAACCCATTGCGAGCAAATAGACTCTGATTCAGACTGTAGTGAGGTAGAGGAAGGAATTTTTAGACTCAGAATGGAGAAGAAAAAGGAAGGACCTTGGAAAAAAGAGGCAAGAATTTTATTGCAGAGGCTGTGGGGGGGCACCCCTGCACTGAATGCAAGTTTTTAGACACCATCTGCCTGCATTGTGAGAAAAGGGGTCACCTAGCAAGAGTCTGCAAATCATCCAGAACTCCACCTAGTAGGAAGAAATTCCCTGAGAAGGAATTCAAGCCCAACAATTTCATTGAGAAGATGGGGCGCAACTCAGAAGCAAATGGAAAGAATGAAACTCATCAAATAATCACCATTGGTCATTCTTCACCCTTGAGAAGCAGAAAAGTACATGTGAAGGTGTTCATTGAAGGAAGGCCTTGCCAAATGGAAGTGGACTCGGGCTCTTATTTATCTATGGTGTCATGGGACACTATTCACAGGCTACTTCCCAACATTCAGAAAAAGCATTTCCAGAAGCAAGCACTGACTCTTAAAGACTACCAAGGGAACAAGATTCCAGTAGTTGGAACAAGAGAATTCAACGTGCAGTTTAAAGGCCACACCAAACGTTTGCCCCTGACCATCGTGGACAAGGATTGCCCAAGCTTGCTGGGACTTGAGTGGTTCAAGGCACTAGGCATCGAGGTGACTGGCATCAATCATGCGAGCAACTCTGAATGGGAGGAGGCCTTGAAGTCTGAGTTTCCAGAGGTCTTCAGCGAAGGATTGGGCAAGTATATGGGGACCCCTATCACTTTCAACCTAGACCCCAAGGTGCCCCCAATTTGTTTAAAGGCCAGAAGGGTCCCATTTGCTTTAAAGGAAAAAATAGATGCACAATTAGACAAATTAATAGCTCAAGGGGTTTTAGAGCCCACTGACCACTCCAGATGGGAGACACCCATAGTCACACCAGTCAAGACTGATGGGTCAGTAAGAATCTGTGGAGACTATAAGGGGACACTGAACCATGTGCTGCAGCAGAGCGCATATCCAGTTCCAGTGGTGCATCATCTGTTACATTCACTTGGCAGGGGTACAGTCTTTGCCAAATTGGATCTGGCCCAGGCATATCAACAACTAACAGTTGATGATGCCACTGCAGAGGCCCAAACCATTGTGACTCATAGAGGTGCTTTCAAATGTAAAAGGTTACAATTTGGAGTAAGTGTGGCACCAGGCATCTTTCAAAGCCTTATGGAAAGAATGCTCCAAGGACTGCCAGGGTAGTGCCTTACTTTGATGATGTGTTAATCTCTGCTGAAAATGACACTCAGCTACAAGGAAGACTCAGAGAAGTCCTTACCAGATTCAAGAAAGCGGCGTTAAAAGTCAAGGAAGAAAAATGCACTCTTAAGACTGACAGGGTTGAGTTCCTGGGCTACATGATTGACAAGCATGGCATCCACCCTACAGATGCCAAGGTTAAAGCAATCAAAGAAACCCCTAGATCTAAATGCAAAACAGATTTGCAAGCCTTCCTTGGACTTATTAACTTTTATCACATGTTCCTGCCTCAAAAGGCAACCATTGCTGAACCATTGCACAGATTACTTGATAAGAAGTCTGTTTGGGTCTAGGGCAGGAAGGAACGATCAGCATTTAACAGTATTAAAAGACTAATCACGTCTGATGCTGTACTGATACAGTTCTCTGAGAATTTGCCTGTTGTCCTGACTTGTGATGCATCCCCTTTTGGAGTGGGGGGTTTGAGCCACAGGCTTCCCAGTGGGAGAGAAGCCCCTATTGCATTTTACTCTCGCACTTTGACCAAAGCAGAGAGAAATTACAGCCAATTGGACAAGGAGGCATTGGCAGTTGTTGCAGCTGTTAAGAAATTTCATGAATATCTGTATGGCAGAACATTTACCATTGTTACAGATCACAAACCTTTGTTAGGCATTGTGGCAGGAGACAAGCCTACACCTACTATCCTGTCACCAAGAATGCTGAGGTGGACTGAATTTCTTGCTGCTTATTCATACAAACTTATCCACAAGCCTGGCAAGGACATTGGACATGCTGATGCACTTAGTTGTTGCCCACTTCCTTGCCACAAGGAGGACTTTGAACCTGAAACACACACCTTTTTCCTAGAAACTGTTGCCAAGCTTCCAGTTCATGCTGCTGAAATTGCCAGAGAGACTGCCAAAGAGACTGTGTTGGCTCCTGTTATAGGCTGGATTAAGAAAGGTTGGCCTCTTCAAGATCTACCTCACCTTGCCCAACCTTTTAAGTCCAGGCAAACTGAATTATCTGTATTAAGAGGATGTATTTTGTGGGGTAACAGGGTGGTTATTCCTGCAAAACTGCAAAGAGAGGTTTTGGAAATGTTACATGAGGGTCATCCTGGTATTGTAAGGATGAAGGGATTGGCCAGGAGTTATGTATGGTGGCCAGGTATTGACAAAATGGTTGAAAACTGGGTTGCATCTTGTCCCAACTGTCAGGTAGTCAGGCCTGCCCCACCTCACGCCCCCACACAGGAATGGGAATGTCCTAGGGCCCCTGGTCTAGGATTCACATTGATTTCGCAGGCCCTACCAGAGGGCACACCTTTCTTATTATAGTAGATGCATATTCCAAATGGCTAGAGGTACTTCCCATGGCATCCACCACAACTGATGCTGTCATCAAGCAGCTCAGAAAACTTTTGTAACCCACGGGTTACCTGATGTTCTTGTCTCTGACAATGGCCCTCAAATTACATCCAACCTTTTTGAATCCTATTTAGCACAACAGGGTATCAGACATGCCCTTACTGCCCCTGGGCACCCTTCGGCTAATGGCGGGCTGAACGCATGCGTTTTACCAAAGAGAAGCTTCAGCAACTGGGTCCTGGGGACATCACTGAGAAAGTTGAAAAACTTCTTAGTGTTCAGCACATCACTCCTAACCCATCTAATAACTTATCCCCAGCAGAGTTGTTGATGGGTAGGAAACTTAGGTCTTCCCTTGACCGCCTTCATCCCACTTACGCACCCAACGCACCACTGGATTCCACTTCCAAAGTTCGCACATTCACTGTGGGTGATTCTGTTTATGCTAAGAACCTCATAGGTGAACCTTTGTGGATTCCTGCTGAGATAACTCAGATCACAGGCCCTCGTTCTTTCAGGGTGCAAACAGAGGATGGACTCCTCTGGAGCAGGCACATGACCAACTTAGATCCAGGTTCCCTCAGGAACATCGCCCTTGTCTCTCTCTAGTTCCCTCACCTGATGTCAATTCTAGGGGGGAAGGGGAGGAACAGGAGGAAAATCAGCAAGCAAGAATCAACCCCATGTGTAACGAGCCATTACAACAGGAACCATCCCAAAACCTGTCACAATGCCAAAATCCATCCTTAGAAGTGGAAGATTGCACATCACTACCTGACTTAGGTGCTGACATCGGGATGGAGATGGGTTGGGAGGAGAGACCAGATTCTAACAGTCAAACAGGGTCTTCTTTCACAAGAAGTCCCAGTGGGGAAATGTCAGCAGACACATTTCCTCTCTCACTGGGTGAGAATGTAAAAACTTCTGAACCACGAAGGTCTCAACGTACACACAAGAGCCCCACCTATTTAAAAGAATACATTAGATAGGTTGGGGTTTGGTATGGACTGAATCTAGTGGGGAGGGGTGTTATGTATGTAGGTTAAATGTTATTGGTTTATTTTGAACTGTTCTTGTAAAATGTCAAATGGGATTGGTTTAAATAGTGCGGGAAAAACCCTGCACTCTGATTGGCTGGCAACTATGGCTGCTGGCTAAAAGAAGCAGCCATAGCCCAGCCAAGTTGGGTCCATTCAAGCTGTAGTCACTTAATAAACTCTTCACTGAAACTCTTCGCGTCTGACTCTTCATGCAAACTTAACAGGAACAATGCACTAAGATATTGTAAATGCACAAATGATGACTGTATTTATTATCTGTAAATGGTTCAGCGCTGGATGCCATACAATAATTTCATTAAAACAAACAAGCAAGTAAACACCGCCTGCAGGCTTGGAATCTAAATAGAGGCAGTTCTGAGAAAATGCACTAATCCAATTTTTAAAGGGTTTTTACTTCAATTTTCCCCCAAGAGTTGTTTTGATTTTTTTTCCCCACATCATACAAGGCCAGCCTTAATTTGGCCTCGTGTAAATTGATGGGCACATTTCAATGTTAAATGTCAATCATCAGCAATTAATTCTTGCAAGTTAGTTCTGTTTCTCCACATAATATAATTCCAGTCATTGCATCCTAATATACTGCGTAGATGGTCTGTGGAAAGCTTGTTCTCTGACTACTTTTAAAACAAATTATGCATTCTGACCCTATGCAACATAGGGATTGTGGAAGTCATAATCTAATATATTTGGAAGGCAGCAAATTAGGAAAGGTTGAATAGGATAATTTTGCACATAGAAATACCATTCCAGCGCCATCAAAAACATCTTCCAAGATGCTCCCTTTTTCAGCAGTCTTTTTTGACCTGCTGTCCTTTAAATTAATTGGATTACAGCACATCTGTAGGACATCAGGTTGAAGAAGACTGTCTTTCATAATTTTTCAATATATCAATAAATTTATTTATTTATTATTGGGATTTCTATGCCGCCCTATCTCCCGAAGGACTCAGGGCAGCTCACAACAATAAAAACATACAACACAAAATTTAAAAAAGTATTAAATAAACATCCCAATAAGCTTATTAAAATGAACAAACAACCACTAAAATGGGGTCAATGATAATACCTTTTTTAAAAATATGTGTGAGCAGCATGGTGACCAAATACTGAAGACGTTCACTTCCAACTCAGAAAGTTGAGAGTACAATCCTGGGTAGTGGCAGATGTTTCTTTCCTAGGGCTGAGAGGAAAAAAAAGTGCTGCAAACTCCATGTAGGTGTCAGAAGAACATCTGAGCAGTAAATGCTCAGCTGTTGTAGTTAGCTGGCAGCAGGTGCGGATGGCTGAGGAGAGCGAGGACGCAGATGAGAGGCCAGGACCATTAGGGAGTGGACTGCCTTCAGAGATTGTGGGGGCTGACAGCAGCGATGAGGAGGTTCCTGAGGAGCCTGAGCCAAGTGCGCGTGCACACAGGGCTGCTCGTAGGAAAGAACAGCTGCAGCAGCATGGGCGACTCAGGAGTAAGGCTACAAGATAATGGCCCCTCCTTCAAGAAGATAAAAGCCAGCTGTGAATCAGACGTTCTTTGTAGGAAGCAAAAATGTTTTGAAACTCCTGCCTCGTGGACACTGCAGTATCTTAGCTGGTATTTGAAGACTCTTGGGTTGTGAAATATTTCTTATCTGTGATTCTTGGCAGTCTTGCACAGTTTTGGTGAGGTTTGTGCTTATCAAAGTTATGTAGTTTGCAGCAGCCTTTTAACTGGGGATTCGTAAGACTCATTAAAAGGTTTCTGTTCCCTTTGTTTTGTTTGTTTGTTTTATTGGAAAAGGGTTTGGGTCAGAACATCAGCTCCATCTAAATCACTACCCCCAAATTAAGGAATTACAGGGTCATAAAAAAGGAGGTTTTTTAAGATGATAATATTGTTTTGTGTATATATGAATTCTGCTATTGGTTGAGCCTAATTCTACTCTACTCAAGCCCTTGGTTCCACAACTCATATGTGTGCTTGCTTCAGTGCTGATATTATTCAGATTTCTTTTAAGAAATTTTAAAGTTTAACTAATGGGACATTTGTTGGATAACTTATTTAAAGACCCATGTGTCATTGATGCTTATTGAAAAAAATACACCAAAGATGTGGGAAGTAGCTCTGTGATGGTATTCCTTCCTTCCTTCCTTCCTTCCTTCCTTCCTTCCTTCCTTCCTTCCTTCCTTCCTTCCTTCCTTCCTTCATTTCTATAGCCTCCTTTATCAGCCAGTGACTCTGTGCAGTGTACAATTCAAAGAAATAGATTATAATTAAAATACTAAAAACACATTTTAAAACAATAAAAACAAGAGAATAATATAATTCTAAGCCAATACATCTAAAACAATTTAGCTATGTTATATGCTATCCAAATTATAAGTTTATTGATCCTACAGTATTTTAAAGATGAATGGATATTTCAGTTAAAATTTGTATCTGTTTGCTTTCTCCAAACACACACACACACACACACACACACACACAATTCTGCTCTAATTGGAACCACTCTTAATCATTAGTTTGCAGAAATATGCACTGCAACTGTATCTCTGAAAGTGGTAAATTTCAAAATCCCATGAGTTAATTATCACAAGGTTAAAGCAGGGGTGAAATTCAAAACTTTTCCCTACCAGCTCTGTGGGTGTGACTGTGGGCATGGCTTGGTATACTTGGTATAATAGTAATAGCAACCAAGGGTGAGATTTTACTGATTCAAATAGTCCCTACCACCTCTCCTGGGCTGAGGTGATTGAATTTCACCTCTGTTTAAGGGGTACAAGAAAACATACCAATGAACTTCTAAATCTAGATGGTATCTACTGTTTTCCCAACAAATAACAGCATGGCTGATATCTTGGGAATTTATGACTGATACAGTTAAGGATTTTACATGTAAGCAAGCCTTGTTAACAGCAACAAAGCACTGCTGTCACAATGTGATCAAAAAAGAATGTTGTCATGACAGAAAATAGAGTGGCAGGGTCAGTAATCCCTCAATTTAGCCAGTATTTCTCTCACCTGTTGCAATCTGAAGGTTCCTCACCATTATTTTTTTGACTCTGTAAATTCCAATGCATTTGCTTTGAGTTCAGGTTACTTCTTACTGCTTATGTTACATCTGCTGCAGTATAGCAGGTTACGTCCTGCCTCATCTCCTCTGCATACTAATGAGTCTGTTTTGAAATCTGCAATATTGGAAAAAAAATCTTCATCCCTCTTGTCCTTGTCCTACCTTTAATAAAATTTAGCAAAAGCCTTCCTGTTGTTATCATTTTGCTCTTTATAGAACCTGCTGGCATGCCTGGTATCTGTTTTACAGCACCTGTTGATATACCTATCTGTTTGTTGTTTAGAACATTTCAAGGTGAGACATAGCCAGTTATTCAGCTCCATGCATTACAAACAATGAACCAACATCTACTAACATCATCACATTTTCAGTTGCAAAGAACCCAGCACAATTAAGCCATTGTCCATTGATTGATTGATTGATTGATTGATTTGACTTGTATGCCGCCCCCTCCAAAGGACTCGGGGCGGCTCACAGCTAAAAACAGACAATAAATTAATTACCTAAAACAATATTAAATACTACAAGCCAATTAATACAAAACCCATATAAAATTCCTGAATTAAAATTAACCCCCCTCCAAGCAGTCAGCACAGCCCGGCTTGTTCAAAGGGCAAGATTTTCAGATCGTGGTGGAAGATGTGAAAGTCAGGGGCCAGATGGAGTCCCAGGGGTAATTGATTCCATAGGGCAGGCGCCGCCACAGAATAGGCCCTTCCCCAGGGCACCGCCAAACGACACTTGGTCATGGACAGGACCCCGAGGAGCCCTTGCCTGTGTGCTTGCACAGGGCGGTTGGCACTCGGTGCCGGCAGGAGGCGCTCCCGTAGATATCCCGGACCCATGCCTTGAAGGACTTTGTATGTCAACACCAAAACCTTGAACCTCACCCGGAGGGCAACCGGTAACCAATGCAGGTAGCGCAGGAGGAGTGTAACATGGGAGTACCGGGAAGCTCCCATCACAATGTGCGCGGCCGCATTCTGCACCAGCTGAAGCCTCCGGATGGTGTGCAAGGGCAGTCCTAAATAGAGAGTGTTGCATAATACTAGTAATCTAAACAAGGACTGGTATTACAAACATAAGAACCTGGAATTGGCATGGTTACTGTAGTTTGATATTCCTGTGAAATGGCAAGAATATTGCTGTGAGTAATTTTGTAGACACTCCTGATAGCCAGACAGTGGAAAGAGAAAATGTAGGGAACAAGCAAGCTGTACCTATGGAGAAATAAAATGAAATAGAACTGAGAACAAAAGTTAGGGGGAACCTTCCATTTCCATCCTTGACAAATAAACTAGCCAGATGTACTGTATGCAGCAGAAAGTAAAGCTGAGTAAGTTACTTCCTGACTGGGATGTACTACTCAGTAGCATCCAAGACAATACATACTCAAGGCAGTTAAGAGTATTGTAAACCATACATATTCAGATTTCACCCTATCAGCAAAACTAACCATAGTCCCCCCCTCTCCCCCGCTCCCTCCCTCTCTCTCTCTCCCTCCCTCCCTCCTCTCTCCATAGTCTGGAATCCACTGTGAAGCAGGTAATATGGGCATTTGCTTTTTAAGAGGGTTTTGATTGATTAGGATGACTGCTTTATATAATAAGCAGTAATGTAGGCAGCTCAGCCTAAACAAAATTGATGTTCAGTTCAGAGGAGAGCAATATAAAAAAAGTAGTAGTGTTTTTTTAATTCGTGGTGACAAAAGGGAGTGTCTGGATAATTTTTTTTAAAGGAAGATCTGACATAAAAGAAAGATTAAAGAACATGAAATTACCTATTTATGTCAGATCTTTACTTACTAGTAAAAAGCTCTCAACACAAGATACACAAGGAAAAAGTTATCCAGAAGAGGGAGAAGGAAGGAAAGGAACATTTAGACCTGAAGGTGTATGTGTGTTTGTGTTGTGTGTGTGTATTGTACTCTTCATTCATAACAATGTTTTCAATCTCAGCAATTTTAAGATGTGTGGATTTTAACTTCCAGAATTCCCCACCCATCTTTAGAGCCCTTTCTAAACAGAATATGGTTTGCCTACTGCTGTTTTCAAATTAACTATTCTAAACAAACTTTAGTTCTGATTTTAAACTCTCAGCAGTGAATTCAGAAATATTTTCTGGAATCTTTTGTTCCTTTTGGCACTTAGATCATAAAGCAAGTGATATACTCTATTTTTGTATCTTTGAAAAAAACGGAGGACCTTTCTTGCCCAATAAAACTGTTTTTCTCAAGCTACGTAGGTGGCGGTAATTATGAATTTCGATTCTTTAGCTTCTTACCTTAATTATCTCTAGTTCCTGCTGATGTTTTGACTTTAATTTATATATCACATTCACTGACAAGCATGTAGTGGCTTACAACACAAAAAAGAAATTATTTATTTTCTAACGTTTAAGTTGTAATTCAAGGTGTGGTAACAAGTTATAAAGTCCTACATGGCTTGGGTCTGGGATAGTTGCGGGAGCGTCTCCTGCTGGCATCACACTCCGATCGCCCTGTACGCTCACACAGACAGGGCCTCCTTGGGATACCATCGGCCAGACATTGTCGGTTGGCGGTGCCCAGGGGTAGGGCCTTCTCTGTGGGAGCGCCCACCCTGTGGAACCAACTCCCCTTGAGCCTTCGTCTGGCCCCCGATCTCCACTCCTTCCGCCGTGACCTTAAGACCTGGCTTTTTGAACAGGCTAGTCTGGACTAGCCAAGGGGAGGGGTGGGTTTGTTTTAGAGAGTTTTAAATTTTAATTGAATTTTAATGTTTAGGCTTGTATTTGGTTTACTTTCTTTTTATTGTAAATTTGTATGAGTTTTATATTGTTAGCTGCCCTGAGTCCCTAGGGAGAGAGGGTGGCATACAAGTCTAAATAATAAATAAATAAATAAATAAATATAATATAATATAATATAATATAATATAATATAATATAATATAATATGGATGGGGGATGGAATGGTTCTCAAGGAAGGCAGAAGAGGGCATCCTATTTCAGTGGTATTGGGTAACAGGAGATATGGGAGACAAGGGAGAAGGCAGGCATGGGCAACACGACCTCGGTGTTTAGTACCAATCTTGCATTCTGCCCCATTGCACTCACCTCATTTTCCTGGTCAGCAGACCTGTGGTGGCCCTGGTCTTAAACTGCTGCTTTTAAATGTGAGATCAGCCTGCAATAAGGCTAGCCTTCTTGCCGATTTGATCCTTGAAGAGAAGGCTGATCTGGCTTATATAACTGAGACCTGGCTGGGCCCAGAGGGAGGCGTTCCTCTTGCAGAAATGTGCCCAGTGGGTTATTGAGCACGGCACCAGTCTAGACCTCAGGGCCGGGGAAGAGGTGTGGCTGTTGTTATCAGAGAATCTCTAGTAGCCTCCAGAGGCACTGTTCAGCAAGTCCCCAGCTGTGAGACCCTTTTTCTTAGATTGGGCTCAAGGGATCAGGTGGCATTGCTGCTGTTATACCAGCCTCCCTGCTGCATGGCAACTTCCCTACCTGGACCTCACCACAGGACTGGCAGTGGAATTCCCCAGGCTTATAATTCTGGGGATTTCAACCTGCCTTCTCTGGGGGCAGGGTCAGAGGTAGCCCAAGATTTCATAGAAACCATGACTTCCATGGGCCTGTCCCAGATTATCCAGAGCCCGACTAGTAATAGTGGTCAGATTTCTGATTTGGTGTTCTTGTCGGAGCAGTGTCTATGTGACCTGGAATTGGTAGACCTGTCCTTGGTCCCCTTGTCATGGTCAGATCACAGTCTGGTGGCAATGAGTTTCTCAAAAGCTGCACTCCCTCCCGCAGGGTGTCAGGACCTATTAGATTGGTCTGCCCCCGTCGACTAATGGACCCAGATGGGTTCCAGAAGGAGCTGGGGGTTATAACTGCAGATCTATTATGCAGTCCAGCCGAGCTCTTAGTCACTGTTTGGAATAGGAAGGTGACTGAGGCTCTGGATAGGGTTGCACCCTTGTGACCTCCCCTCACCCATAGACCTCTCTGTGCCCCATGGTATACAGAGGAACTTAGAGGGATGAAACACATGAGACATCTAGAGCACCGCTGGTGGAAGACAGGAGATGAACTCGATCAAACACGGGTAAAAGCTACTAAGGCCTACCTTGTGGCGATTTATGAGGTGAAGGGTAAATACTTCTCCGCACAAGTTGCATCTGCAGATAATCGCCCAGCGACCCTCTTTAAGGTGAGCCATCTCCTCCTAGGGAAGGAGGAGATTGAAGTCCACTTGAAGGGGTGCACTGAGGAATTTGCAGATTTTCTGGAAGACAAAATTGCTTGACTTCGTTCCCAGTTAGATGCTGGCATGGTTGCTGGTCCAGTGAAAGCTCCTGAGGCAGGTTCTTGCCCTGTTATCTGGGAATGGTTTGACCCTGTTGCTCTTGAGGAAGTGGACAGGATCCTAGGGAGTATGCACGCAAGCACCTGTATTTTAGACTCATGTCCCTCCTGGCTTGTGAAAGCTTCCCAGAAGGTGACAGGCAGGTGGACTCTGGTGGTGATTAATGCTTCTCTACAGGAGGGGGCAGTGCCCCATCACTTTAAGGAGGCTGTAGTCCGCCCTCTTCTTAAGAAGCCATCACTGGACTCCACCCGGTTGGATAATTTCTGACCTGTCTCCAGTCTTCCCTTTTTGACGAAGGTTGTTGAGAAGGTAGTCGCGCAGCAGCTCCAGAGGTTTCTAGATGCAACAGATTATCTTGACCCCTACCAGTCAGGATTCAGGCCTGGATTTGGGACAGAAATGACATTGGTTGCACTTTTGGATGATCTCTGGCAGGAGTGGGATGGGGGTAGTGCATCCATCCTTGCTCTACTTGACCTCTCGGCGGCTTTTGATACCATTGACCATGGGATTCTCCTGGGGGGGCTTTGGGGGATGGGAGGCCTTGTACTGTCTTGGTTCACTTTCTTCCTCTGTGGCTGCTTTCAGTCAGTGTTGATAGGAGGAGAGAGATCCAGCCCTCACCCACTGCTTTATGGCGTTCCGCAGGGCTCGGTATTCTCTCCACTCCTTTTCAACATTTATATGAAGCCACTGGGTGAGATCATCCATCACCATGGACTGAGGTATCACCAATATGCAGATGATACTCAGCTGTATGTCTCAGCCTGTGTTGAGTTAAGTGTTGCTGTCCTCCCTCTCGCAATGCCTGGAGGCTGTTAGGGGTTGGATGGGGAGCAATGGGTTGAAACTAAACCCTTGCAAGACTGAGTGGCTCTGGGTTTGTGGTTCATTGGCTCAGGGAAAATTACCACCTTTAGTCTTGGATGGGGTGACACCACCCCAAACAGACCCTGTGCATAATCTAGGGGTTTTCCTGGACTCATGACTCCTGTTCGAAGAGCAGGTGGCAGTCGTGGCCAGGAGGGCCTTTGTGCAACTGCGGGTTGTGCACCATTTATGCCCTTTCCTGGACCAGTGATCCCTACTCCCAGTCACTCATGCCCTGGTCACTTCCCGTCTTGATTATTGCAATGCGCTCTACATGGGGCTGCCCTTGAAGAGCATCCGGAAGCTCCAGTTGGTGCAAAATGCAGCAGCCAGCATGCTTTTGTGCAGACCCCAGTGTTGCCGATTTGCTTCTGGGTGCAATTCAAGGTGCTGGTTGTCACCTTTAAAGCCTTTCATGGCTTAGGTATGGGTTATCTGAGGGAACATCTCTTGCTGGTCACATCCACCTGACCCATTAGAGCGAGGAGGCAGGGAATATTGCGGGTCCCACCCCTGAGGGAGATACACTCGGTGGGACCCAGAAGAAGGGCTTTCTCAGTGGTGGCTCCCTCTCTCTGGAATATCATTCTCCCAGAGATTAGAATGGCCCCCACTCTAGCAGTCTTCTGAAAGGCACTGAAAACCTGGTTTTGCCAGTGGGCATGGGGAACCCAGAGAGGGATGGAGCCCATCAAATGGCTAGTGTGATCTGATTTTGTCCGGGTGGGGGTGGGAGTTTGGTGTTGTATTTTTTAATTTTTTCCAAATTTTGTACTATTGTACTTTACTAATTTATTTGTTTTTTTGTTAGTTTTTTATTGTTTTTTATTTTTATTTTTTGTTTTAAATATGGTTTTACATTCTGTAAGCCGCCTCAAGTTGCCATGGGTGAATAGGTGGCAATATAAATTAAATAAATAAGTAATAATTCAGTGCAAATAAGCAATAGTTTGTTTCAACAATACTTCAATTATCCATTTCATGCTTTTCACTTTGCTTCTCTTTGAATCATATTCTGTTTGTTCATTTTTCTTTCAATCCTTATCTCTGAGTTCATTGTTTTCCACTTTCTTTTTCTGGTTTCTTTTGTTTATTCAGTCCTCTGGATGTTCTTTTCTTTTTCCCCATCTCCTTTTCTGGTACAAAAAGGTCCATTAGAAAAAGACAAACATGTACACAATTGGCTAGAAAAACCCATTGCAAGATGGAATAGAGAGTGAACAGGAACAAATGACCTTTTCTGTAATGGACAGGGAAGCATGACTTTTAAAACATCACTTCCTCACTATGGTACAGAAAGAACAAAACAGTAGCTACAGAACGTCAGTGGAAGAAAGGAGAACAATCCATTCTTATATTTTAGATACTACATTCAGTTACTCATGGTTAGTGACATAATTGTTTGGATGGAATCAGAATGAGTACAGTATCTTTCTTCCTTTTTTTTACCAAAATTCTGTTGTAGTACATTTGTGTGTACAGCTCACACATATAAACAGGTGTACATCTAAACAGAAAGCAGTATGAAGTACTTGTATTTATGTTGGGACAGTACTATGTTTTTTATTTCTAACTTTGTAATTTAGTTTGTGCTTGCAGTCATTTCTTGATATAGTTTATTATGTTTGCCAAATGGAAGAGAGCAGAGGTTTTCAAACATTTTTAGGATATGGAACTGATGGTTTTTTAAAAAATCAGAACACCCCCAATTAAGAGCAAAATTATAGAGACAGAAAATTGGTTTAGCTGAAGTGACCTTTTAATTCCCTTAATTTCTTAGTCATTTCCAGAACCCTAGGGCTCCATGCAGTACAATGTGAAAAACTCCCAGGAATTCTCATTAACTTATTCAATTACATGTAAAAAAGGCGGTGGGTAGGAGGGGGCTTCAATTGCATGGCTGTGACACCATTCTTACTTTTTTTAAAACCCCTTTGTAAACACTGAGTAAGAGAAGCTAGACCCTCATTCTTGGTTTTAAAAAGTCAAGAAACATGTTTAAATAAAACCAGAGGTGGTATTCAGCAGGTTCTGACCAGTTCTGGAGAACCTGTAGCAAAAATTTTGAGTAGTTTGGAGAACTGGCAAATACCACCTCTGACTGGCCCCACCCCCATCTATTCTCTGCCTCCCAAGTCCCAGCTGATTGGCTGGGTCTTCTTTTGTTGCCCTGCACAGGAGAATGGAGCTGGAAAGCAGGTTAGTGGGATGGGAAGGGAATGAGATTTTGCAGTATCCTTCCCCTGCCACACCCACCAAGCCATGCCATGCCCACCAAGCCACACCCACAGAACCAGTAGTAAAAAAATGTTGAATCCCACCACTGAATAAAACATAGGGTGCTGTGTTATCTGAAAATTAAAAGATTGGCCATAAAAGCTCAGGGTATCATTCTATGCTAAATTGAAAGTGGACCTAAGCCTTTATGCCCCCCTCTGGCTGAAAAAAAGCACAAAAAATAGAAAGCATTCTACAAAATAATCATCCAAATTGAAGACAAAAGTATCACTCCAAGTGATTATAGGCAATTCTAATACCCCAATTAAACTTAAGACAACTTCTTCTTTCCCCATTCACTTTTTCAAAGATCAACATGAAAAGTAAAATACAAAATATGTTGTAATGTGATATATGCTGTGGAGACTGATGTCAGAATGAAAACTGATATTTATATCCATAAAAATATACATCTCATTGTGGAACTCTTTTCCTGAATCATTTCAGATCAGCCAGAAAAACCATGCACTCACACACACACACACACACACAGTGTCATATGTCATAACATTTTGCAAAGAGTAGGTGCACAGCATTATTCTCCGAAAATGAAGAATTACAAAGCTGCCTCTCCTGACTCTTCTGCTCCTTTGAAAGATCTTAAAACACAAAACTAAAATAGAATTACAGAATTGTTTAGAATAGATGGTTCTGATTTTAATAAGGAAATTTTACTTTAGCTAAAAGTAAGAGGAAACATATTCACTCTCTGGGGCACATTGTTTGGAATGTTTCTAGATGCAAATGCCTTTCAGGATACATACTTTAATAAAACAGTGTAATTTCCACTGTGTACAGTGAAATATATACTAGTTATAGGGCTAAAAATATAGGTTAAATCTGAAAGGTCCCATATGTTTCATCATTTTTGAGTCTATCATGGATGCATGCCACAAGCCATCCTACAATATTGCTACTGTAGTAAAACTGGGAAATCACACTACCATTTCAGAGTTAATGTTACGGAATAGAATATAACTTTATTATGGTCATAGACCAGCAACGTCACTATTTACAATATATATATAAAAATAGTACTGACACATTATAGTACATTAATAGTGGATAATAACATCCCTGTTAAGAAAATATATGTGTTGTGGCCCGCCGGCAGCTGATGGAGCTGGCAGCAGAGTTGGACAGTAGTGAGGAGGTTGGGGAGGAACCTGAGCTGGGCCTGGAGGTTGAGGAAGATCTGGAGGAGGGCAGAGATGGGGCCAGGGCAGGCTGGCAGTCAGCAGCTGCCTTTGGGTTCAGACGGCAGTGATGCAGAGGAGCTTGTGATATCCTGAATCCTTTTCCCGGTCGTTCTGGAGGGTACCTGACCATCAGTGACAATCGCCCTGTTTGTTTTCATTTTCAGACCCTCCTATCCCCTTTGGACCTGGCTGTTCCCATTGCAGTGGAAGGGCAATGGAGGGCGTCAACCCCTCTGTTGTGAGAGGGTGGGGGGTTGTTCCTGTTTTTACCAGCATCCCATCATAAGTCACTATGGTGGGAGAGCAGTGGCTTGGCCATTTCAATTCTGGCCCTAGCAGCGGTGAGAGAGCTGCTTGTTGGGGGGGATGTTTTTGGTTTTGAATGCCTGATCCCTAGTGCATGTTTTCATCTATGCAATTTTGAACATCGTGCCAACTGTTTTTTGCCCTTCTATCGCCCCTGAAACGGGATATCTTATGTTAGCCTACTCATCGCCAGATTTACGGGCCCTCCAGACTGTTCCCTTGTCTTTGGAGTGGCCCTTTAGGTTATCGAGACCCTACCTCAATGATGGATCTTGGGATCCCGAGAGGTGGCATGGCGCGACCAAGGGGCTAAATTTTAAATCTGGTATGAAGGGGAAGCTTTTAATTTTTTAATTCGTTGTTTTAATGGGTTAGGGAAGGGGGTGAGTGATCAAATTATGGGTCAATACTGTCCTTCCAGGCCGGCAACTGGTCTCGGTATGGAGGGGTTGGGTGAGGTGGCCTCGGGGTCTGGCGGGGAGAGGGCAGGGCTGACTATCTCCAGGGTGATTGGCTATGGCAGGGGGAGATGTGACAGGGGGCCAAATTATGTTACAGGAGCGCGCTCCCGGTGTTTACAAGCGGTGGCGCGCTCCAACCCCCAGGTCGCTGCCCGCTCCCCTGGGGTCTTGGGAGATGCGGTCTCTGGGCTCAGGCTGGTGTATGTGAATGCCCGGTCCGTAGCCAATAAGTCATCCCTCCTCCGTGAGCTTATGGAGGAGGAGGCTGCGGACCTGGCATGCATTACGGAAACCTGGTTGAGTCCGGAGGGGGGTGTCCCTCTATGTGATTTATGCCCCCCAGGTTTCCATGTGCTGTACCGGTCTTGAGCCCAGGGAAGGGGTGGAGGGGTAGCCATAATTGTTAGAGAGACCTTGTTTCCAAGGGAGGTCACTGTCCCGCAGATAGGCGGGTGTGAGGCCCTTCTCGTGAGATTGGGCCCTGGAGGTCGGTTGGGTTTGCTGCTAACGTACCTGTCCCCCAGCTGCGTGGCGGCGGCCCTGCCTGAGCTTCTCGACGTCCTCTCGGAGGTGGCAGTGGAGTTCTCCAGGCTTATAGTTCTGGGGGACTTTAACCTGCCATCTCTGGGGGGGGCGTCGGGTTTGTCTCAGGAGTTCATGGCATCCATGGCAGGCATGAACCTGACCCAGGTGATTCATGGGCCCACTCATGAGGGGGGGGAACACGCTCGACCTTCTTTTTGTCTCGGGGCAGTGGTGTAGTGATTTGGGGGAGGGTTTTCCATCTACCCTACACCTATCGTGGATGGATCACTATCTCCTGCAGCTGGTCTTTCAATTGGCTGTCCCTTGCTGCTGGGATGAGGAGCCAATGCAATGGTTCCACCCCAGGCGCCTGATGGACCCTGAGAGGTTTCAGACAGCACTGGGGTCCTTGCCCGCCTCCCTCGACCACAGCCCGGTCAAGACGCTGGCGGCCACCTGTCAACAGGCGGCCACGGCGGCGCTTGACTGGGTTGTCCCCTTGCAGCCTCTTCCCCGCCATAGACCCCGGTTGGCTCCCTGGTTCTCTGAGGAGCTCCGGGGGATGAAATGGCAGAGAAGTCGCCTGGAGAGCAGGTGGAGGACTAGCCGCTCCGAATTCGACTGTGTCCAGTTGTGGGCCTATATTAGGACCTACTTGGAAGTGATTAGGGCGGTGAGGCATGCTTACTTCTCCGCTCTGATTGCATCCGCCGATGACCGCCCTGCGGCCCTGTTTCGGGTGACCTGCTCCCTCCTTCAATTGAGGGAGGGGGATGACCCTTTGCAGGGCAGAGCAGAGGAATTTAGTTCACATCTGGCGGATAAGGTTGCTCGAATTCAGGCCGGCTTGGACTCTGATTGGCAGGGGTCTGATAATGGGGTGGCGACGGGTCTGGTTGACTCTATCTGGGTTGAGTTTGACCCGGTTTCCTTTGATGAGGTGGACAGGATCATGCGGAAGCTGTCTTCCACCACGTGTTTATTGGACCCGTGTCCTTCCTGGCTGGGAGGTTACACGCGGCTGGCTCCAGGCAATTTTCAACGCCTCCTTGAGTGAGGGAGTCTTTCCTGCCACCTTGAAAGAGGCGGTGGTGAGGCCCCTCCTCAAGAAGCCTGCCTTGGACCTGGCCGTTTTGAATAACTATCGTCCAGTCTCCAACCTTCGCTTTTTAGTGAAGGTTGTTGAGACCGTGGTGGTTCAGCAGCTCCCCTTGTTCCTGGAGGAAGCTGATTATTTAGACCCATATCAATCAGGCTTCAGGGCCGGACACAGCATGGAGACATCATTGGTCGCACTGATGGATGATCTCTGGAGGGCTCGGGACAGGGGTTTTTCCTCTGTCCTAGTCCTGTTAGATCTCTCAGCGGCTTTCGATACCATCGACCATGGTATCCTTCTGCAGCGGCTCCGAGGATTGGGGGTGGGGGGCACTGTTTTGCGGTGGTTCTCCTCCTTCCTCTTGGGCCGTTCACAGTCGGTGTTGGCAGGGGGGGGTAGAGGTTGGCCCCGAGGCCCCTCACTTGTGGGGTGCCTCAGGGGTCTGTCCTCTCACCTCTCCTGTTTAATATCTACATGAAACCACTGGGCAAGATCATCCGAGGTTTTGGGGTGAGGTATCATCAGTATGCTGATGATACCCAGCTCTATATCTCTACCCCAGACCAGATCAGTGATGCTCTCTCTGTGATGTCCCGGTGCCTGGAGGCGGTACAGGTCTGGATGGGGAGTAATAGGCTCCAGCTCAACCCAACCAAGACTGAGTGGCTGTTCTTACCGGCATCTCGGTCTTCATTGGATGTACCATCTTTGGTCATGGGGGGAGAGGTGCTGCCCACCGTGGATAGGGCGAGGAATCTGGGTGTCCTCCTGGATTCACAGCTCAGTTTGGAGGAGCATGTGTGAGCTGTGGCCAGGGGGGCTTTTACCCAGGTTCGGCTGCTTTGCCAGCTCCACCCTTATTTGGACCGAGATGCCCTTCAAACGGTCACTCATGCGCTCGTCACCTCCAGAATCGACTACTGCAACGCTCTTTACATGGGGCTGCCCTTGTGGATGACCCGGAGGTTACAGCTGGTGCAGAATGCGGCCGCGCGGGCTGTGATGGGAGTATCCCGATACTCCCATGTTATACCCCTCCTGCGCGGCTTGCATTGGTTGCCGGTTGTCTCCCGGGTTACCTTCAAGGTATTAGTAACAACTTACAAAGCCCTAAATAGCTTGGGTCCAGGGTACTTGCAGGAACGCCTCCTGCCAGCATCACTTTCCGATCACCCTGTTCGCTCTCATAGGAGGGGCCTCCTTGGGATACCGTCGGTCAGGCATTGTCGGCTGGCGGTTCCCAGGGCTAGGGCCTTCTCTGTGGGAGCGCCTGCCCTCTGGAATCAGCTCCCTGTGGATCTCTGTTTGGCCCCCAACCTCTGCTCCTTCCGCCGAGACCTGAAGACTTGGTTGTTTCAACAGGCCGGCCTGGAATGACCCAGGGGGGGGCTAGGGTTTTAATTTTTTTCTTAATGTTTTAATGTATTCGGCTTGTTTCATTTAATTGTTTTTTATTGTAAATTTGCTCTGTTTTAATGTTCGCCGCCCTGAGTCCTTAGGGAGTAGGGCGGCATACAAGTCGAATAAATAATAATAATAATAATAATAATAATAATAATAATAATAATAATAATATGGAACTGGTTCCCAGCCTGCGCATGCACAGAGCTAGCAGAAGACAAGAACAAATGAGAAAGCAGGGTCAATTTAGGAGTAAGGCCACACCTCGGAGATTTAATTTAATTTAATTTAATTATGAGATTTATATGCCGCCCTATCTCCCTAAGGACTCAGGGCGGCTTACAGTACTAAAAAAACATATAATACAAATGTTAAAAATAAATTAAACACAAGAAAATCTCATAA
Organism: Naja naja; assembly: GCA_009733165.1. NCBI lineage: Eukaryota > Metazoa > Chordata > Lepidosauria > Squamata > Elapidae > Naja > Naja naja. The sequence goes on along the minus strand of CM019154.1, from coordinate 22,533,624 downwards.
TCGTAAAAACTAAAACATTTAACACCCATTTAAAAACCCTCCCCCCCCATCAGTCCGGGTAGGCCAGTTGAAATAGCCAGGTTTTTAGGCCACAGCAGAAGGATCGGAGGTCCGGGGCAGCTGATTCCAGCGGGCGGGCACCCCTGCAGAGAAGGCCCTATTGCTGGGCCTAGCTGACGGCACCACCAGGAGGCCCTGCCTGTGGGAGCGTACTGGGCATCGGGAAGTTGTTATCGGCAGCAGGGTTTCCTGCAAGTACCTGGTCTAATGCCATGAAGGGCTTTATAGGTCAGTACCCGCACCTTGAATCTCACTCAGAGGGCAACCGGTAACCAGTGCAGCTCACGCAGGAGGGGTGTAACATGGGAGTATCGGGACCCTCCCTTCACAACCCACGCCGCTGCATTCTGGACAAGTTGAAGCCTCCGGGTGGTCCTCAAGGGCAGCCCCATGTAGAGAGTGTTGCAGTAGTCCAGATGGGAAACGACAAGTGCCTGAGTGACCATACGTAGGGCATCTCGGTCCAGGAAAGGTCACAACTGGTGCACCAGGAGAACCTGGGCAAATGCCCCCCTGGCCACGGCTCCCGCCTGCTCCTCCAAACTGAGCCATGTATCCAGGAGGACACCCAAGTTGCGAGCCCTATCTATGGGGGGCAACACCTCTCCCCCCATAGTTAGCAATGGAATATCCTGGTAAGCCCGAGATACCAGTACATACAGGCACTCAGTCTTGGTCAGGTTGAGTCGAAGTCTGTTCCTCTCCATCCAGACCTGCACCGCTTCCAGGCACCTGGACATCACTTCAAGGGTGTCACTGGGTTGGTTAGGGGTGGAGATGAAGAGCTGGGTATCATCAGCATATGGATGATACCTCACCCCAAAACCACGGATAATCTCACCCAGCGGCTTCATGTAGATGTTGAACAGGAGGGGTGAGAAGACCAACCCCTGGGGCACCCCACAAGTGAGGGGCCTCAGAGCCGACCTCTGCCCGCCTGCCAACACTACCTGCGTACGACCCGAGAGGTAGGAGGAGAACCACCGCAAAATGGAGATGATTGGCCCCTCCCATAGGACATTAAAGAAGAGCGAACAGGTCATGAAACAGGAAGCAGGAAGCAATTTTTCAGGAAGCTATTAGTTCATTTGGTCAGTTCAAGCTTTGAAAAATTCTGTTTGACTCTGTGTCAAGTTTGGCTTCACCCTACTTCTGACAATTACTTCTCTGGCCGCATTCCAAGTGTGATAAGATGGGTGTTTATCAACATTCTCCTGGAAGACTGTTTGTGAAGCCTGGCTGGCTGTGAATGAACGTAATTCACAGCTATGGAAATAAAAGAGGTTGTGCCGGGGTTAAGATTGTGTTTTATGCTTTCTAAGGAAGCCTAGGTCAGAATAACATGTTCTCGAACAGTTAGGATCACTCCCTGGTTTATGTGAGTAGAGAGCCTATAAGTATGTGAGTAAATATCATTTTTCAAAAATTGTTAGAGATATCTCCAAAAATTGGCACAAGTTGACAGCTATAATTCTGCAACCAATTTTTTTCTGGTAGACATTGCAGCAACACAGAATTTTGCCACTGCACTAGTAATAGCTGGGTTTGAGTCCCAGAGGAGAAAGCCTATATAAAAATTGTTTGCCCTCCCTGGCAATCTCTCTAATAAGGAGAGACTATACATTGACCTATAAACTCTGTATAACTCACAGTACAATAAAACATGTGAGATATCTTCGACTTCTCCTGTACCACATATACAGACTTGTTTTGCTATTGGTGTTTTCTTATAACTGCCCTGAAGGAGTGCCAAGGAGAAAATATTAAATCTGGCTCTGAAGAAAGCTATTCTTTGTTTTGGGAAGATCAGATCATTTAGATATCTTGCCGATTCCCACACTCCCTGTTTGATTCTGTCCCTTCTGTGGAGAGGCAACCTATTTAGTTCTTCTTAGAACTCCATGTCCTTCATTCTATTGATTACTACTTGCTTTGCTTGATCAAAGCCTAGGGACATTAAGAATACCGTGAAAGTCCATAGGAGCCCAGCTTGTGGTCTATCACCTGTTTCCAGGGGGAGGGGTAGTTATCAGTCAGCATAGCAGGGTCAGTCCCTCTGGAAAGAAATACATTTTTAGCCAATGAATGATTATCATCTTTCAGGCTCTTACCTAGAGTTAATGTTATGAGTTCCATTGTTTTTGCTTTTTAAGTTTGGCAACTGCATGTAACTTTGGACAGATGTTCAGGAATGCTTGTTTTCAATAACATTTATGTAATGTACAAGCCATGAAGCTCGATATTAGGGCTACAGTGGTTACTTTAAGTTCAGTAGAGATTGTGTTGGACAAGTATGTTGATTTAAGAATAAACATGGTGTCTTGCAGCTCCTCAGTTGAAAAATACGGGAATAAATTTGCTTCCTGTAGTTATTTCTTATTTCCTTCCCAGCTGAGGCAAAAGAGATTCTACTGATTTACAAATACTAACTCTGTAATTAGTGGAAATCATGGTCATCCGAAAATTAATGTAAAGGAATATATGAAAAAAGTGAAATATTAAGGAAAAAATCACTTCAGAAAAATGAGTTGGGGACTGAGAGGAACTGGTAGGCCAAAGCAGTCTTTCCCTAACTGTTGCCCTTCATAATTACTCAACTAGATTTCCAGTTGAGGCACTTGAAGAGGAATGTTGTCTCTGTGATCACAGGGAGGTAAAAAGGAAGCACATCATGCTAGGAATTTCTCACTTCTATCCAAAATGGCTGGTTTTAAAGAAACAATAATAATGCAGAAAGCTTTATACTTTGCCTATTTCTTAAAAGTAAATTGTATTATTGCAGTGTACATTCCTAAGCTTCAGTCCTATGAATGCTCATGTTGGAGCAAGCCATACTGAAACTGACTTAAGAGCTTGAGTGGTTGTGTGTCTATGTGTGTTCCATATTGCTAGAGAAACATGGAGCAGATGGAAATTGAGTCAATCATCCCCACTCTCCTCTAATTCTGTTTTTTATTTTGAATTTTGGGGAATTAGAAATCGCAATCAAATCTCTGGCATGGGAAAGTGTGCCATTTCCTTATGTACACCCTTTTTGCCATATTAGTATAATATTCAAATTAGTGTAATTATAATTAGTATAATTCAAATTAGTATAATGTCACTGATCACTATTTTACAGTGAAATGTGGAATTGAAATAGGAAACCATGGAGAAAATAAACACTTTGGGCAGCAGTTGTCAAAAACACTTGATGAAATAAAGGGGTGTTTTTGTGAACAAAACATTCAGAAACTGGGTTTGAGAAAAAGATTGGAGGGCAGGTAGCTAGGGAATTGATCCTTCTGTTCATTCAACTAAATAGAAGTACATTTTCCTATTTCAGTGAGTGAATGTTATTCAATTTCCTGGATGGGTTTGAAGTAGCCTTTCCCAAATTGGTATCCACCAAATGTAATTTCCATGATCTTAACCATGATCTTCCATGATCTAATACATCTAATGCATATTTCATTATCACAGTGAATGAGAATAACAGGAATTGTAATCTCAAACATCTGGACTAGGAAAGGATAGTGTAAAAATTGTGATCCTGATCCTAATTTTCATATACCCAAGTTTAATAATTTTATTCACCAGCTTTAAGTAAGAAACATAGTCACAAGGAAAGACTAATAATTATTCTGGGCAGAACACTTCTAGTTCTGAAAGCTACTTCACACATTTGATGAAATGAGCTGCAGCTCATGAAAACTTATGCCTTATAATAAAACGTGTTAGCACTAAATGTGCTATCAGATTCTCTGGTTCTTTCATTTCTGGTTTCTATACTGTTGTAATCCCAGTCTATATAATTCACATATAAACTAGAAACAACATGAGTGATACAAATTCAGTAAAGCATAGAATTTTGCTATAGATTTCATAGAATATCATAGGTATATTATATCATCATTATCATCACCATCATCCCTTTCATATATAAGTTCAAGGTGATATACATACCACTTCTTTTCCAAATTTATTACAAGGTTAGCAATGAGAGAATGACTACCTAACATTCATCCAGTAAATCTTGATGATAAAGGACATTTAACAACTATGTTACACTGGCTATCATGCTGTAGTTCACAAATAAAACAAATCCACATTGGATAAAACAACTTCCAATGGACCCTACATTATCACTTTCTATAATATTTATGTGGACTAAGTATGAGGGCTTGGTACCTTCCAGATTAGGTTAAATATCAGAAAGCCCTATCATGCTGTGCAACACAAGCCACATTTTCTTATGTTTCCTCAGCTGAATTTTGCACCCACTTTCTGGGTTACACTCTTTCTTTTCCCGTTGGTACATTTTAACAGTTCACGGCTTACTGCTGCCTAATCACAGCTTACTGCTGCCTTGAAAGAGGCGGTGGTGAGGCCCCTCCTGAAGAAGCCTGCCCTGGACCCAGCCGTATTGAACAACTTTCATCCGGTCTCCAACCTTCGCTTCTTATGGGAAGCGTTGTTGAGAGTGTGGTGGCACAGCAATTGCCACTTTTCCTGGAGGAAGCGGACTACCTGGATCTGTTCCAATCGGGCTTCCGGCCTGGGTACAGCATGGAGACAGCATTGATCGCACTGATTGATGATCTCTCTAGGGCGTGGGACAGGGGTTTTTCCTCTGTCCTGGTCCTGTTAGATCTCTCAGTGGCTTTTGATACCATTGACCATGGTATCCTATTGCAGCGTCTCGGGGGGTTGGGAGTGGGAGGCACTGTTTTACGGTGGTTCTCCTCCTACCTCTCGGGACGTTCGCAATCAGTGTTGGCAGGGGGGCAGAGGTTGACTCCGAGGTCTCTCACTTGTGGGGTGCCTCAGGGGTCAGTCCTCTCGCCCCTCTTGTTCAACATATATATGAAGCCGCTGGGTGAGATCATCCATGGCTTTGGGGTGATGTATCATCAGTATGCTGATGATACACAGTTATACATCTCCACCCCAGGCCACACCAGTGATGTTCTCTCCATGATGTCCCTTTGTCTGGATGCGGTACAGATCTGGATGGACAGGAACATGCTTCGACTCAATCCAGCCAAGACAGAGTGGTTGTGCATACCAACATCTCGGTCCAGATTTGAGGTTCCATCTTTGGTCATGGGGGAGGAGGTGTTGCCCCCCCCATGGACAGGGCATGGAATCTGGGGGTCCTCCTGGATCCACGGCTCAAATTGGAGGAGCAGGGGGGCCTTTGCCCAGATCCAGCTGGTTCACCAGTTATGTCCATACCTGGATTGAGATGCCCTGTGCACGATCACTCAGGCACTCGTCACTTCCTGACTCGACTACTGTAATGCTCTCTACTTAGGGCTGCCCTTGCATACCACCCAGAGTCTTCAACTGGTGCAGAATGCGGCTGCGCGGGTAGTGATGGGACCCTCCCGGTACTCCCATATTACACTCCTCCTGCGCGGCCTGCATTGGCTACCGGTCATCCTCCGGGTGAGATTCAAGGTTCTCGTGTTAACATTCAAAGTCCTACATGGCATGGGTCAGGATATTTACGAGAACGACTCCTTCCAGCATCAAATACCAGCCGCCCTGTACGAGCGCACAGACGGGGGCTCCTCGGGGTGCCGTCGGCGACACAATGTCGACTGGCGGCAACCCGGGGAGGGCCTATTCTGTGGCGGCTCCCACTCTATGGAATCAGCTTCTGACGGAGCTCTGGCTGGCCCCCAATCTCTGCACCTTCCGCCACGATTTAAAGACCTGGTTATTTGCACAGTCCGGGCTGTGCTGACCCCCTGGGTGGGGGTTGATTGTGTTTTAACTTTGGGGTTTTAAAATTCTATTTGACTTGTACTTTGTTTAATTTTTTTTTAGGTAATTATTTATTGTTATGTTTTTAGTTGTGAGTCCCCCCAAGTCCTTTTGGAGAGGGGGCGGCATACAAGTCAAATTAATAAATAATAAATAAATTCATGCATGTTCATATTCCTTCTAGTAATTTGTTAGACCACCTGAGCAAGTACAGGTAGTCTTCAATTTACAACCACAATTGAGCCCAAAATTTATGTTGCTAAGTGAGAAATTTGTTGAGTGAATTTTAGGAATGTTAGGAATTTCTTGCCACATTTGTTAGTGAAATTGTTAAGTTAGTTAAGTAAATCTGGCTTCTCCATTTACTTTTCTTGTCAGAAGGTTGCAAATGGAGATCACATGACTCTGCAACCTTCACAAATATGAACCAGTTGTCAAACATCCAGTTATAAATCACATGACCACAGGAATGCTACAATGCTCATAAGTGTGAAAAATGGTGTTAAATCACTTTTTTCAGTGCTGTTTTAACCTTGAATGGTCACTAAATGAACTGTTGTGAGTAAAGGACTACCTGTAATGAGGGATGATTATGATAATAGGGCCAATTATGTTGCTAGTAGATAAATGTCAGTAGCAAGAATGGAGAAAATCAGAGTGGGAATAATAAAAGTTGAAGTGAGTCCTTCTGTCCTCCCAAAATGAGAAAGCATAAACCTGATGCTTTCCATGTATTTTAAGAATTGCAATTCTATCATCATGAAGTTTTCATCATACTAACATATAAAAAAAATCCAGTGATTACAAATATACTTCAAATTATATTGCTGCAAAACAGTGTTGTGGAATTTGCACAAGCAATGACCATATCATAAAGTAACAATGGAAATATTTTGAGTTATATCATGAAATCATCATAAATGATTACTGGGCTAACATCTACTTCAAAATTAGAGGAACTTCCACAGTCCTCAGGCTTCAAATAGTGAGGAGTTAAATCATTTTTTTTTAAATGAATAAATTACCAAATTAATAGACACTGCAGTGTTGGAGTGAAAGACCACACAAATTAGAAAGGAGATTAATTAAAAAGGGGAAGAAAGGAGGGGAAAATATCAGTATTCATTAAATGTTGGAGAGATGCAGGGGTGGGCTGCTGGGGGTTCACAGGGGTTTGGGAGAGCCCCTACTAAGATTCTGTGCAGTTTGGAGAACCCCCAAATCCCACTTCTGGCTGGGCCCCCCACCCTGCCCCTCCTAGGAATCCCCACATGGTCCGTTTTGGATGCAGGTAAGTGCATGGCGTGCACAGAGGCTCGGGGAGTACAAAAAAAAGTTTGGGAAGGCCGGAAATGTGCCTGTTTCCAGCTTCCAGAGAGTCTCCAGAGCCCAGGGAGGCCATTTTCGCCCTCCTGGAGGCTCAAGGAAAGCCCCCAGAGCCTGGGGAGGGCAAAAATGCCCCTGTCCCACCGTGGTGCAAGAGACTGAGTAGGTCACACCGACCATGGTCACACCCACCAAGCAACTGAGCAGAGAATCCTTTGCTAAAATTTTTGAAGCCCATCCCTGGAAAGATGGTAGCCTTAGAGATTTACATTCATTGTACACTTGGAGGAAGATATTTGAAAGGTTCCAAATGCCCTTTTTTTAAATGCAGGTGCTCCCATTTCCTGTATCCCATGCAGAAAAATATGTGACATTCCCTAAATGCATTTGATGTCTTGGCTTCTTTCTTTTGCCTATAGCCAGAGGAGCTGACAAATATTTTGGAAATTTGCAATGTTGTGTTTACCAGCATGTTTGCCCTGGAGATGATTTTGAAACTTGCCGCCTTTGGTCTCTTTGATTACCTTCGCAACCCATACAACATTTTTGACAGTATCATTGTCATCATCAGGTAATGACAATTCAAATCTCTATTGAATCAATAATGAAATGTTGCATAACAGCAGTGGATGAAGATAGCTAGCTTCTTGTCATCCAAATTAGAGTAGATCAAAGTTAAGTCGTATCTACTAATTGTAAGTATGTATGTGCCCACATTGTGATAATTCATATTATTTTTAAGCAAATCATTTTGCCCAAGGACGAGACTGGGATTGGCAAATGATTAGTAGTGATGAATTATGTTTACATCAATATTTTGAACTAGCCTTTTAAATTAATATACTATAATTATCCAAAATTATGTGTACAGTCAGGCAACCTGAATATTTGATTATATTTCAAATTTTGCCACTAGATTATCTGTTATATTCAGGATAGCCTATGTTTACCTATTATTATTATTTTTATACTGCCTTTACTATTTTTTATAAATAAGATAGTAAACATACCTAACACTTCTTCCTCCTACTATTTTCCTCAGAACAACAACCCTGTAAGGAGAGTTTGGGCTGAGAGAGACTGGCCCAAAGTCACTCGACCAGATATTTGCTCTATAAATGAATGCTGCCAACTGTGAAAGCAAGAATATTGTGTTAAATCCAGTTTTATAATGCTATATTATAGGATCAGCATAACAAATAATTTGTGCAAAACTGTAAATATAACTAGAGGTAGTCCTTGTTTAATGACCATAATTGGGACCAGCAATTCTGTTGCTAAGCAACCAAGTTGCTTAGTTGCGAGACATTACGTGACTGAGACTCGTGATTTTACTGCCAGCTTCTCTATTGATCCTGGTTGTCTGAAATTAATTATGAAGCATGCAGATAGTGTTCACATGACTATGGGACACTGCAACCTCAGTAAATGCTTACTGATTGCAAAGCACACAAATTTCAGCCATGTAACTGTGGGGGCACTGTGATGGCTGTAAGTGCTAGGACCTGTCATAAAAGTTATTTTTTTCAGGACCTTTGTAACTTTGAACAGTTGCTAAAGAGGGCATTTGTTAAAGAAAGGTTTACCTGTAAAGTAAAATATTATTCCTAGATATGGCATTCACTTTCTATCTCTTCTTTCTATGTTCACAATTCCTGTCTTTAGAAACCTACAAAACTGACTTAATCTATGGTCAAACAATGGTATTTCCTCCGCATGTAGCCACAGTCATCTGTTTGAATATATTTAAAAAGAATTAGATGAATGTTTTTGTGTCTCTAGATATAGAGGCTACTTTGCTTGATGGAAATGGCAGTCTTAATTATTGATCAGACACGTACATACATTGAAGAATCAATGGTGTGGCGTGGCAGGAAAGGGCTTTGTAAATTATCTGATTCATTCCAGTGCTCAGTGTGAGAACCATTTCTATAGTATCCCTGATAGATGGTTGACCAGCCTCACTTTCACCACTTCCAATTAAAGAGTGTCCAGCGTCTTCCCCCAGGCAGTCTTTTTCATTGTTGAAAAACTCTTATTATTAGGAAACTTTTCCTGATATCCCACTGAAATCCATTTCCCCATAATTTAATTTCTGTAGTTTAAACTCATTGTGGTGTCTTCAGGAACAAGTCTGAAAAATTCTGCCCTGTCTTCCATATGACAGCCCTTCTGATGCTTGAAGACAGTTATCATGTCTCTGTAGACTCTGCTTCTCCAGACTAAACATACTCAATGCCTCCAACCATTTGTCTTACTTTTTTTTCTTTCAGGACCCTAATTAACTTGGCTGCTTTCTCTGGACATGTTCCATTTGTCAATGTATTTTCTAAAATGCTGTGCTCAGAATTGAATGTATTGTGGTCCAATCAAGGCAGAACAGAAAGAAATAACTTCTCTTGATCTTGGCACTATACTGAGCAATGGACAGTTTTGCCTCCAGCCTCTTCATCTTCTCTTACAGCAAAGCTGTGAGCCTGAACTTGCAGCATGTTTAATTATTGTCATCTTTAGGGAAAGAAACAAACGTGGCACAGCTCTGCAGGTCACAAGAATAGTTCATATTCTTTATATGAACAATAAATTAAAAAAATATTGCCTCTTCTTTAAGTTCATCCACAGCTCCATTCGTTTATTCAGTTTGTTCTCTTCGAACTGCTTCCTTATATTTTTTTTCTGAAGTTGCTTCAAATAGGTTGGCAACAAATGATGCTCCAGTGGGCAATCAGTAGTGCAATGTGCATCAGTAACATTCAGGAAACAGTAATCTGTGCTCTCCCTAATTCATCTTCCCTTTGATCCATTTTCTCTTTTATTCTTCCCTGCCAAAATCCTTTGCTGTTACTCTTTGCTCATGTAACGAACTTGCTTATTCATCCTCTTCATTTTGTCAGATATATTTATATCTATAGATACGCACCCACAGCAAAACACCCCCTACATAATTATATTCCTAGAGAAAACCACACACAAGCACACAATTTGTTCAAAAGTATATTTACAAAATATATTTTGATCACAAATGCTTACATCAGATATTGTTCTAGTTGCATCAGATTGGACCTTCCAGGTCTTCTGGATTTCTCACCTCCCATAATATCAGTGGCCTTTCTAGCTAGGATTTATGGAAGGTGAAGAAAGCCTTTGGATTATACCAAAACAATTGAATTATAGTTACCAGTGCATTTGATGGAAAAATTATACCTCTCTTACCCTCACAAATGTTCTCATACATAGAGTCTGCTTGGAATCTAAACCTAATGAAAGATGACTGAATGAAATGGGTTGTTTATTGAATCCCTTTTATTATTTTTCCAATCTAATTATAGTCTTAGCAGTTTCTCTCTCACTTTTGTGTGTCCTCTTCTGATTGCTTTTATTTGTAGCATCTGGGAGATCGTAGGTCAGGCTGATGGTGGCCTCTCAGTGCTGAGGACATTCCGACTGTTGAGAGTGCTGAAGCTGGTGAGATTCATGCCTGCCTTGAGACGTCAACTTGTGGTACTGATGAAGACAATGGATAATGTAGCAACCTTCTGCATGCTCCTCATGCTCTTTATCTTTATCTTCAGGTAGGAAGATGAAATGCATGCTGAAGACAGTAGGGCCTGTATAGGATGTGGTTAGCTTTTCTTAATGGAAGCAGAAAGATACCAAGGAACTAACAAGTGAACATGGAAGATTAATATAGGGTGGGCTCCTTTTCTAGTTTAAACACTGAGAAAGGGAAATGTCAGTAAAGGTAAATTAAATCTCTGAGCCTAAACCTGATTTCCCCATTTTGAGCACTTTCCAGATGTGCAGACTCAAACTGCCAGAATTTTCAACAATAGTTATGCTGGCTGGAAATAGAGAGAATTCAACTTCATATATCCAGGAGTGCCCTAAGCCATCAGAGCAGTTTTAAGCTGTAATGGGCTGATACCAGCTGCATAATTAATACATGTAGTTAGTACATTTATTTATTTATTTATCTAGAGTCTGGAAGATGTACAACAAAGCAAGAACTCAAGGAAATAATAAAAATAAAATAAAACCCTTATAGTCACATAAGATTAATGGAACAAAAAAGGTGTCAATCGCTTTATGAAAAGCAAGGAGGGGAAACAAGTTCCAGAGCACTAGGGTTGGGTACAGAGAAAGCCTGCTGCCTAATCCAAGTCCAGTAAACTTACCATATAGGGAGACTGTAATCAGATTCTGTCAATATGACCAGACTGGATGAACAAAATCCATTTTGGCAAAGCAATATCCTATACATTCAGATGCTAAACTGTGCACCAGTGAGTTGTGTTGGCTACAACCTATCCTCTGCCTTCTAGACCAGCTGTAGCTTTCACCCATGTGAAGGTCCAGGACATCAGTGCAGTTTACAAAAGAAGGATTTTGACTATAGCATAATCAGATGTTGACTCCTTCAACCTTAGATCAAAAGAAAGGGAAGTTAATTATAACTAAGACCAGTCTTTCCTAATCTGCTTTTCTGTAAATGTCCTCTTGATATTTTGAATTACAATCTTTATCATACTATACCAGTATGGTCATACTGGATCAATATAGTCATTCTGGTTAGGGGTGCTAAGAGGTGGAATCTGAAATATCTTGCGGTTCTCAGAGAAGGGATGCTGAGTAATATTGTATTAATGTCCACTAGCTAGTTACCTTTAGTGCCTTCTGTTCAAAAACGATTACATTTTTCAAGTATTTTTCAGTTTAGCCAAATTTCTTTGCCTTTAAATTTTAAAAAATGCAATAAGGCTAGGTGATTAATAAATGAACAGTTAAAATATGAATGAAGAAAATCAAAATAAATCTCACAATGCTTCAAGATAACCAATAAGCTTTGCTATTGTGTTGTTTTTACTACTGATGTTGCATTGAGAAATGAAGTTGATGGGTTGTTTTCAGGATATATCTGAGGAGGCTAACCAAGGCCACCAGTTATGAACACTGGAGATTTCATTTTGATCCTATTTCATAGGGTTGATTTACATTTGGGGAAACTCATAAAGATTTCCCTATATGTTTTGAAAGGGAATAATAGAATGTAAATATTTTAGATAATCATTATTTAAGAATTTGTAAAAAAGCAGACATTGATTGATTCTTTACAGCTTGCCTTCAAAAGTTATGAGTGCTCCATCACTGGAGGCTTTTAAGAAGAATCTGCACAACCATTTGTCTGACATGGTATAGGGTCTCCTAGACTGGATGAGAAGATCTGCAAAGTCCTTTCCAACTGTGATGTTCTATGTTCTTTTAAAAACCATAAAAACATTTTTGTTCCCTACAGCATCCTTGGAATGCACATCTTTGGCTGTAAATTTAGTCTTAGAACTGACACCGGAGACACAGTCCCTGACCGGAAAAACTTTGACTCCTTACTTTGGGCCATTGTTACTGTATTCCAGGTAAGTTCAAAGTAGGGTAAGGAACAAAGAAGAGATAGAATTTAAACTTTCAATCATCTTATCATAGAACCAAATTCCATTGTGTTTCCATAAAAGAGAGCTCATGTAGACTGATAATGAAACCTACTGACTTTCGCAAGCAGAACTATCTTTCCTGTTGTATCTTTCACACTGCAGTAATCTGTGGGTATCAATCCTTTCCAGAGATTGCCAGTGACAGTGGCATAGTACAATATACAGGCATATGCTCATATAAACCATGTCATGATTGCACCCTTTCCCGCGTTATGCAAAATATTAGAATAGTAATATTAGAAATTTTTCCTGTTGGAAAATATTTTGATAGTTTATCTTGTTTTTTAATCAATTTATTTGCTGGAAATACATATCTCATATTTCTGCCAAATGCATTCGTCCTGGACTTAACCATATAACCTTAAACTTTACCACTCAGATCTTGACACAGGAGGATTGGAATGTTGTACTTTATAATGGCATGGCCTCAACCTCTCCATGGGCATCACTTTATTTTGTGGCTCTCATGACCTTTGGAAATTATGTTCTCTTCAACCTACTGGTGGCGATCCTAGTGGAAGGATTCCAGGCAGAGGTGAGTTGCTACAGCAATTGCTTTCAGGAAGGTCAGTTGCAAATAAGGAAGAGATTCGGGATCAGATTTCCAATGCCTTATAAGTCAATCCTTGCCAACTAGGCATTGTTTTGAACAGCTATTATCACTCCCACCAATACATACAGTTTCCATGGGGTGGCGCTATTGGGAGCTGAATTCTAACACATTTGATAAATACAGAGTGGAGAGAGATAGTTTTAAATCATGTTTTGTTGGGAGAGATCGTGGAAAATTATGACTACCAATTCATGAGTGTATGACATCTAAGGATAGAAAAGACATGCATTTGGAATAGAATTTAATGAACTCAATTTATTTTCTTGCCTTTTAAAATCTGCATTGTGATGCAGTGCTCAAATCAGAAATGCATACACAAATATTACTCTTTCATTTAATCAATTTATATGGCTGTTCATTCCTCAGAGTGACTAGTCAACAAGAAACAAAACAAAGCAAAAAGAAACCATATGGTCTGACTGTCAAACCCTATGAATACTATCTCCCAAGATGGGCACATCCAAATATCCAGGGAGGAAAGTAATGCCTTACCAAAAAACTAGGAGGGTCAAAGCAAATTGCATCTGGAGGTGAAGGGGACATTCATGGAGGCAGATGCTACCATGGAAAAGGCACACTTTGTAGGTCCAGCCTGATGACATTGGCACAGAGAAGAGACCTGTAGCAGGTCCAACCTGAAGGAGCATGTGGGAATTATAGTATTTTCCAAATGTTTATATTAGTTGGATCCAGATTATAATATGTACACATTTTCAAATGAACTTTAAAAAATATACATGCTGTTTTAGTAAACATTATAAAAAGAAAAAGAGAAAATCGAGCCATTCAGACATTCCTTCCTACCTAATAATCTGAATCCTATTGTTTCTTTCATGGAGTGGTGTATTATACAATTATTTCCATAAAGTATTTTTTCACCTTTGCAATTCTCTGAAATCAAAGGGAAATCATTCTGTTTGCTTTCATGATGCTCACAATTCCCAGGTCTTTGCATTTATTTTCCCAATGCAGGGTGATGCTAACCGTTCATATTCAGATGAGGACCAGAGTTCATCAAATATTGAAGAATTTGACAAGTTCCAGGATAGTTCAGGTATTACCAGGGAATACACAATGTGTATGTCTATATAAAAGCATATAATCTTGGAAAGTATTCTTCCTTCCTTCCTTCCTTTTGCTCTAAGATATGCTTTGGATCCACAGAGATGGATCCTTCAGTCCATTTAATTTCCAATTCACAAACTTTTCTAAGGAATATTTGCTTCATTACAGTGTAGAAATTCAGGTGCCTTTTCTTCTATCCAAGATGCATGAGTAACTTAATTCAGAATGTTACAGAGGCTTAGGCAATCCTGATAAAATCAAAATAGTTTCATTGAAACAACAATAATGATGATAAAAATGTTCAAATCAATTTCTCAGTTGAATTTCAGTCAGATCCCTAGTGCTCAAACTGCACAAAAAATAGTTAACTTTCAAAACCATAACAAAATATCTAGTGGCTACTGATTTAGCAACAGCAAATTTTGGATGAATTAAATCAGTAAAAGCCAAGATGAAAGAAATTGATCAATACATTTGGGGAGAGCAATCTGAACTTAGAATTATGTGAGGCTTGTCAAATCTCCATTTTGCAGCCCTTGGAGCCATGATTGCTGAAAAGCAATGATACAATTTTCTGACATTTTGAGGTGGGAAATGGATGAAAACTGTTGTATAAGCTCTAAAATAATTATATCACAAAAATAAAACAAGTGATATGATGCAAGTGATATGATTCTGCACACTTTGGAAGCCTAAGCCACCCTAGAAGCATCAGGCATGATCCTTGGCTACAAAAAGGTTTCTTGTAAAAGTTAACAATTCAGAATATTTTAAAAGAGCAGGAGAAAGCCCAATTATATAGATTATAAAGCTAAGTCAACTTGCAGGAAGAATCTATGTTGGAAGGTGTTCAAAAGATCTAAGAAAGATGAGTCCCAGAAATCACTTGGAAACAAAGGCTGAAAGGGAAATCAGAACTTCAGCATTTGAAGACCAAATACAAACGAGAAAATGCATTTTGCAGTATTTTTCTGAGTTAATGTTGTATGTTTTCTTCACTCCAATTTCTCACCATACATGCCAATGGCTATAAAAGTCCATTTCCCCCATTTTCAATCAAAAGAAGGATAAAGAATGATATCCAGGTCCATGAATTACCCTTGGTCTTTAGTTTTCTTTCCTAAACCAGTATTTCTCGTTGTTTACCTAAAATTGCAGTGTATATACAAACTTTGATGCTAGCTGGGAATGATGGCAATTAAAGTCTCCAACTCATCTGAAGAATGGAAAATACATTGCACCATTCCAATTAATCATTTCTGCCTCCTTTTACTAAATTTGGGGTGAAATGTGCAAATAAAATGATGACACAAATTTCACCTCTTGTATACTTGCAATGTAGAAGCAAAAGTGTGTGGTGCTTGCTTTGTGATTTCATGACATACATTTTGTCATTCTGGTATCATTGCGGATAGCTGCAGACACCTGTGCATTCAGCACAAATTTACTTCTGAACTGTTACCACTGGACTACCTGTGCCTACTCTAGTAGTTCTCATTCTGTTACAGTGAAGGAAACTTGTGGTGGTAAATGTTAAACAAATGTTAAAAGATAAGGATGATTTTTTTTCACTTTAATGGAGCAGGTTTCATCAAATGTTTCCAAACTTCTGTAAGCATAGCATAAAACATTGTTAGAATAGGAACATGAAGAAAGAGGGGAAAGGGATTAATTTATTTCCATATTGTTCCTTGTTTTCTAGAAGCATAACTACAGGATTAGAATATATGTATGTTGAACTGTTTATTTTACAGCACAAATTATTTTAAAAAATATCCTCCCTAGGTATTATCTCTCTTTCTCTCTGTGTTTTGTCTGCTTTGTTTTTGTTTTTTCTCAGATCCAAAGCTTTGTGCAATTCCCATGACTCCAAATGGACATCTTGACCCCAGCCTTCCTTGTCTAAACCAGCCTGGGGTGACTGCTGGAATAATGAATCCATCCCGCAATACTCGGCAGTCAGATATCCTCATGGCCCTTGAATCCCGGAAAAGCAGCGTGATGTCTTTAGTAAATGAATTTAAATCCATCTGCAACCTACTTACATTGACAGTCATATATTAGGATCATCTTCCAACTCCAATATCTGAGAATTTGGCCTTTAATTAGTAGAATCATTATATAAACTTCTCCATTTATATATTCTGCAATCAATATGCTTGATTGATATCTATGCACTTTCCCTACCCCTCTTCATTTAACATGGTAGGAAAGGGTTGATTATTTTCCCCTATATTGAAAGGAATTGGATTATAGAAAATAGTTAAGAATTTATATTGAAGCTCTGCTGAATAGTAGTTAACACTGGCTGCAATGTAATAAAAATAAGAACTAGGCCAATGCAATTAAAAGTATATCTAGTGTAAGCCTTTACTTTTCTAATTTACAAATAAACTAGCTTGCTGTGCTGAAAGGACAGTCATTGATTCTGCAGATGATTATATCATACTTACTTTCACTATGACCATCAACTGGGATGATAATTTGAGAGTCCAACATAGTCTGGGGGAGTTAGAGATTTCCCACCCATACTGGACAAGTCCTAGACTTGGAGAGGAGAGCAAAAAGTGGTCTTGAATGATAGTAGTCATCATATTAAAGAAGACATTTACTTGAATAAGATTCACAAAAGGGGAGAACATCTTTTTATATTGTGTTTGCCGTCTAGAGAGACTAAGGAAGATAACTTTCATGGAGATGCACAAGATTTGTTATCAAAGGGATGAAAGATGTCTTAAGTCCACAATAGACATAGAATATTTGGCAGAGGCTCAGGCAGATGCTTCATTAAATCATAGGAGTATAAGCAGGGAGAGGAGTTACAGCAGAGCTAGGTTTGAAAAATTGTGTTACTATAGCTAATTTCAATAAAAGTAGTTTTGGCCTTCTATGGAGTTGATTTCCTGGTCTGGACTACCTAGTGGAACTGACATCACCTGGAGTCTTATAACTATTTCCATTAAATTTATTTTTTTTAAGTAAGGCTATATTTTAAATGTTTTAATTAAGTAATTCAGTGCATTAATTGTATGTGTAATTAAATGTTTTTAATTAAGTTTTCACTTAAAGAGCCAGTTTGGTGTAAGGAATTGGCCTAAAACCAAGAAGCTGTAAATTCTAATTCCATTTTAGACATGAAAAATGGGCTGGTGACTTTGAACCACTCTCTCTCTCTCCCTCTCTCACTCAGCCCAACTCCCCTTAGAGGGTTATTGTTATGGGGAAAATAGGAGGAGGAAAGAGTATTGTGGGTGTTCATCACCTTGAGTTATATATGAAAAAGGGCAGGATAAAACCAAAGAAAAGGGTAACACTGAATGTTTGTAACACCCTCAGTTATTGAATAAGATTAAAAGAAACTGAAAAGTTTGTCTCATTTTTCCATGTATTAGTCCACTTATCTATTTCCTTACTCTGTTTTTTTTGAGAAAGAAACATTAGGTGGGAGTTAAGTAATGAGTTACAAATGCAGTAGTATAAAATGTATAACAAATAAATAAAAATATGCTGGTGCATGACTGAAACTATGTCAACTTCTTGTTTTGAGTGGGAGCACTATATGGTTTTCTTTTGGCTTTCTTACAGTCTAGCTCCCGTAGCTCTCATCACCATGGGGCTCGGTATCATAGTGGAGGCTGGGGAAGCAGACGTTCCAGTTGGAACAACCTTGCTCGAGGACACAGCCTCAAACATAAGCCTTTTTCAGCTGAACATGAATCACTTTTATCTGGGGAGCGGCACAGGATAACAGAGGCAGAACAAGAAAGGCCAGTAATTCACCATCACCGACGGACATTTTCATTGGATACCAAAGATTCCACTGAACTGGAATTGGCTTCAGCAGTCTCATCTGGGCACAAGCCATCATGGAAGATAGGAATGACTGTAGGGCCAAGCAAGCACCAGGACTGCAATGGTAAAATGCCCACAATCGCTAAGGATATATTTCCAGAAATGAACAATCGGAAAGACCATGGAGAAGATGATGAAGAGATAGATTATGTAAATATTTATTTATTTAGCCGTTCATTCATTCATTCATTCATTCATTCATTCATTCATTCATTTAAATGTATTGACCACATAACTTATCACAAGGTAACTGGGTGGTTTACAATATTAAAAAGATAAAACAGTACAAAACTATAAACAATAAAAAGATAAATACTCAACTTTAACTAAAAGATGGAGAGGGAGGGAGTAGGATGAGCATGTCTGTCAACAACCTCCAACCTGAAGCCCCCTCATAGGAGCTCCAGGCCAATTGTCAGAGCCAGGTTTTCTTGTAAAAAGTCAGGAAGGTTGGAACTGACCTCACTCTGTGGAGCCAGAAGACCCAAAGGGCAGGTGCTCTGGCAGAGAAGGCTCTTTTCCTGGACCTGAAATACTGGAATACCTTGGCCGATGGGGCCTGCAACAGCATGCCTCTTCTGCTGGCCAGGGTGGGGTAGGTCAGCCCCATTGGGATGAGACAGTCCTGCAATATGTTTTCTATTTTTACTAAAAGAAATTGAAAACTGAGAAAAATTATAGTAAATGAACAGATTATTACTGTATAATGCAAAAGAAAAACCATAGCAAAGCTTTAGTGTGATATCTTCTACAGTGACCCCTGGAAGAAGATCTCACAGTAGCATCACATTTAGGAGAAAAAGTAGATTGAGAGAGAATCCAAGCAACTCAAGGATCTCAAAGCAAATTATTTTGCTGTAGTATTCTAGCTGTCATTCATTGCTCTTCCATTCCATTCCTATGTGATAAGTAATTTCATGATGGATCAGAGCAAAATTTCTGAATTTTCTGACTATGCCACCAACACTTTATGGGTATGCTCTTTGTTGTGTTTTTATAACATGCAGAAGTGATTGTAGTGATTATAATTAATAGTTGTAATATTAGATAGTGAACAACTAAATATGTTCAATCAGTACATGGATGATTTTCAGTTGGGCATGATAGATACAGAAGAAAAGAAACAACTACTGCTCAACAGTTCCTGAATTTTCTGCTTCTGCCTCTACAGAGTCTGTGTTTCCGTATAAAGAAGATGATAGAGGCCTACAAGCCAGATTGGTGTGAGTTGCGGGAAGATTGGTCCATCTATTTATTCTCACCAGAAAACAAGTATGTTTCATTTGCTTGTGTTGTGGGGAATGGAGCTTCAAGCATGGGTTTATCACCCTGTCTTCAATTTTAGCGTAGAAATGATTTAACTACTTGCAGTCATACAAGAAGGCTTACTTTTCAATTGTACGTTCAAATTATCCTTGATTAGGATTAGGATAATTATAAAAGGAGCATTGCTCCTTTCTTTTGTCCTCCCTTTTTTCCCCTCTTCCTCCTTTGGTCTTGATTTGAATTTTGCTTTCCATGTTTTCCAGGTGCAGCTATACTGGCATTTTATCTTAAGACCAAGTGGTGTAAAATATACATCATCATCCCATATTCCTGATGGGTTTTTTTTTTAACTTAGTGTTTTGTACTTTTCCCATATTACTCTGACTGTTCCCCCAACGATTATAGTTTCAACATATTCTCAAATCATATGCATTTAGGTTTATCCACTTTGAAAACCAGTGAAGATTATTTAGAGTTGTAGAATCTACTTTGCAACATTTTTCCCACTTTCTTCTTTGATCTCTGTCAGCATAACAGGTATGCAGGCAAGAAATTTGTTTTTTTTTTTCTGCATAATCACACAGTATCTATTTTTAAAGCTACATTTCTGTCCTAATTATGCAGATATGCATGTACTTTCCATACTTAACAACAACACCATGACTGCCCACTTCATGGATAATCGCAGCAGTGTGTTGTGGCTTGTGGCATGTCCTTACGGAGTAAATACAATATCCTTAACCTTTCAAAATGTCCCTACATCTCCAAAATTACAAAAGTATTTCACATTATAAAAACTGCATTCATAAACATGTGGTTGCCATACAATAATTGCATTTGAGAAAATACATGCCCTGAGCAAATAATATTGCATTTCAATAGAAAGTCTTACAGAAACTAAGGAATCTATTGTTGCATTTGAAATGCAAGTTAATTGGTCAATTATGTACTATCAAATAAATGGGAGAAAATAACTACAGATAGTCCTCAACTTACAACACTTCATTTAGTGATCGTTCAAAGTTACCACAGCATTGAAAAATGACTTATGACTGTTTTTCATGCTAACAACCATTGCAGCATCCTCATGGTCACATGTTCAAAATTCAGGTGTTTAGCAGCTGGTTCATATTTATGACAGTTGCAGTGTCCTAGAGTTGCATGATCATCTTTTTCGTCCTTCTGACAAGCAAAGTTAATGGGGAAACCAGAGCCACTTAACAATGATGTTGCTAACTGAACAATTGCAGTGAGTCACTTAATAGCTGTGGCAAGAAATATCATAAAATGGTGCAAAATTCATTTAACCAATGTTAAGTGACATTTAGCTACAAAAATTTTGGGCTCAATTCTGGTGAATTGAGGACTGAATTGAGGAAGTTGAGTATTGCCCATAACTTTTTCTATTTTTCAATTTTGATTAACATCTAAAGTTTAATGTCTTACCCTTTTCCATCCCGTTTGCTCTACTTCCTTTAAATCTTCCAGGTGTCTCTGTCAACCATTTATGCACAGCTTTTTCTAGTCAAGGACTGGTTTTTTTAAGGCCATCAAGGATGAAGTGATGTTTGTAAGGATGGGACGATATCACCAAAAGGAGCTTCTTCAGTATAAAATAGGTGTATTAAACCATTTGGGGAAGAAACAAATGTCTGAGAAGAGGATGTGTTTAAAAACTGCTGGGTTTGCCACCAAATTTTGTTAATGTGAACTGGGATGCATGGGGAAGCCTGCTATGACCATGATATGTCCATTGTACATATATTCATAGATAACCTTTCATAGTTTAGAACAAACTGTCTTCCAGATTTCGCATTCTCTGCCAAACTATCATTGCTCATAAGCTATTTGATTATATCGTCCTGGCCTTCATTTTCTTGAACTGCGTTACTATTGCCTTGGAGAGACCTGAGATTGAACAGAGGAGCACAGTGAGTAGCTTTGTATAATAATGAGTAGACTTGTAATTTTAGGAGTTAGAAACTCATAAATGCTTTCTTCAGCCTCTAAATAATACTGTATACAATAATTGGATTTAATTCTAAGAATTCACTTTATTCTGTTTTGGAAATATTCAGAGGCATGTGTTTCAGAGAGTAATAAAGATCATATGGATGTAAATAATATGCAAGTAGTAGAAGACTGTTCTTGCTTCTATTCATGCTTAATGTCTGTAGGATAGTGACTGGACTCCCATAAAAACAGATCTGAAAGATGAGGAAGACCTATCTCCTTGTGCATGCCTGTGTAGTATGACCAATAGGGTATAATAATACAGATAATATATTTGTATTTATAAAGACATTTGTGCCCAAATAAGAAAAAAATTAGCTGCTAGTTGATACAAATACATTTCTGTCTAAAAGGAATATAATTATATGATTACACAGGGAGAGAACAAAGCAAATTATTTAAAATACTGGGGTGGGAAATGCTTTTGAGGCAACATACCCAAATACACTGTATTTTCAATCATAGCAATTCTTAACCTTAACATAAGCACCATTTCCCCAAGCCTGTTGCAATAATTGAAATGGAAAGATACTTATTATATCTATTTTGAGGCTGCCTTTGATTGTTCTAGGAGAGAATCTTCCTCACAGTGTCCAATTACATCTTCACAGCAATCTTTGTTGCTGAGATGACACTGAAGGTAAGTTACCCACTGCCAAGTCATTCTTGCTGTGCTGGCTCAACTAATATCTTAAGTGGAAAAGGAGTGCCATTTTCACAATTATTTTCACTGGATGGTGTCACAGATTTTTTCAGTGCTGTGAAAAGAGAAAACATTCTGTTGAGAAAATATTACCTTCATTGTGAATTGGCTTTGTTTGCACTCATTTCAATAGATAAATAAATAGATTTAGTAGTTGTTTAACTACCATTATCAAGTTCATTACATGATTCCCAATTAGCTAGAATTAGTTTAGAAAGAAGCCTTAGGTGGGGGCGGGGAGCCAGATCTTTGGACAGAAATAAATTAAAAGCTTGCACATTTCAGTGATGCTTCTCCCTAATTATTTATTCCTCTTTGGATAAGAGAAAATCCATTTCAGTCCCAAAATAAAAATGAATAAATATTTAGCATGGCCTTTGAACTTCTTTTTTCAATTTGCTTCTACAGACTAAATCTGTAAACATTTCATAACTACACTTACTTATCTAAAATGTGTAATCATCTTTATGAGGATAAAAAGTTGTGTACAATAAGAGGGAATAGATGGCATCAGCATCTTGAAGTTGGTTAATAACTTTATAGAAGATACCGGTATTTCTTGGAGGAACTAGTCAAACTTCTAATTCTAATTCCTCTTTTTCTCAAAATTTATTCTGCTGAAAGAGATGAACAGCATTCTGCTGCAGTTGGTTATCGTGTTTACATTAATTCTTTACCTGTCATTATTACAATGGATTCTATGACCTGATAGATCCATTTTTGAGGAATCGGAAGTGTACCTCACTAAAGATGTGATTTAGCTTTACTGATTCATGATTTCATTTCGCATGCTCATACAATCCTTAATCTTCTCTAGATAGTCTCTCTTGGTCTGTATTTTGGAGAACAGGCCTACCTACGCAGTAGTTGGAATATCTTGGATGGCTTTTTGGTGTTTGTATCCATTATTGATATCGTAGTTTCGGTAGCCTCTGCCGGAGGAGCCAAAATCCTAGGAGTGCTAAGAGTCCTCCGACTTCTGCGCACTTTACGCCCCCTGAGGTAAGATCCAAGAAAATAGACCTCACCTATATAATAACCCTGTATGGAAAATTTCAAAAATGTGTTTTGTTTTGTCTCACGTTTTTGGCCAAATAAAAGAATTTAGTAAGGTAAAGCCTCTCTCAAATCAAATCCAGCTCCTAATGTTTTCATGGATGTAGACAGGGTTTTGGTTTTTTTGCCAACAATAGAGAAAGGAGTTACGCTGCCTAGTTCAGGGAGATTTACCTCAACTCCTAATCTAGTCTATGGATTTCCTGGCAATCCTCATCTCCATATTAGGAACGTTTGACAACCAAGGTGTAAGGACTATGAAAAAAAAATCAGTCACCATTTGAAATTAAGCCAACAAAGTTTATTTACTGTATTAATTAATTAATTAACTGTGTACGCATTTAATTAATTAATTAAATGTGTACACCACCCATCTCACCAGAGGTGACTCCAGACATTCAATTAAAATGCACTAAAACAGAAGTGTCAAACTCATATCAACATGGCGTTATCACATGATGTATCATGACTTTTTTCCCCTTCGCTAAACTGGGTGTCGACGTGGCCAGCACATGTTGTGGGCCACGAGTTTGACATCCCTGCACTAAAACATTAAAGCAATAAATAAAGATAATAAATTGAAATTGAAATAAAACTAATCAGGATGGAGAGGGAGCAAAGTGCACACATGGAGGAAGTGGGGTGTTATTTACTCCATAATGCCATCTCCAAAATTCCATATCCTATTGAGGTCCCAGGCTAGGTGGTACAGCCATGTCTTCAAGGTCTTTCAGAAAGCCAAAAGGGTGGGTACAGATCTCCCCTCAGAGAGCAGGGTGTTCCAGAGGGTGGGAGTCACAGCAGAAAAGGCTCTTCTTCTGAAGATCATTCTGCCAGTGTGGGTGTGATGGGCTAATCCCATCAGGATTTAATTTAAAGTAAATCTTTTAAAAGAAAAAAGAATATTAGTTCTCCTATGTCCGTAAACATTGTAATTTTCAGAACATCCCTTTTCAGTAATTGTGAATATATTTAATAATTGTTCAGTTTGATGGGGTAGCGGGAGAGATAGCTTGGTAAAAATCAATTTCCAAAGGAAATTCCATGAAACTTGTGGATTCTCTTTAAAGTTATTTATTTAAAAATATTTGGAATACTGTGCAATATAACTTTGAATTAGGAGGTTTCCAGTTTTTTCTAGGTAAATTGCTTGTATGATTTTTTAAACATCTGGATGTATTATTATTATTATTATTATTATTATTATTATAAATAAACTCATTGATTAACTTTTACTACTTTATTACATGCTTTGTTTGGACATTTTCCCAGCAACATTTGAAATGAGGATAATAACTTAGAATGTATTGTCATTTTTATTGCTGCCCCCAAATATTAACTTTAGACTTTCCCAAGTTCATGTAATTCAATTACAATATCAGATAGTGAAGGGAAGAGAAGCCACCCTACCTTGACTAAATCAATCTTTTCTGACTTAACATTATTTGTATAAATTGTAGCTGTTGCTTCTGCATATATTTAATTAAGAATGGTAATCTTAACAGCTGGTGTAACAAACAGCAATTTAAAGAATCGAGTGCAAAGAATAAGACAAGCATTTTGGGGTAGGGGTAAAAAAATAAATTATCTTAAATCCTTATCTTAAATTCTTTATGAAAGTGGATGTCAGCTTTCTGGCATGTTTCTTTACATCTTACAGTATACAGTTGTGATGAAGGCTTTGATTCTTCTTAACATTAGAGGCAAGAAGGTTTTTGCATCCAATCATGCTTCTGACCATGTCTCTTAAACCCATGTTGTGTCTAAGAACAATTATTCTCAAATTCTTCATCATATTAAGCAATTTGCTTCCATTTAAGATGAAACATATGGGGACAGGTTGGCGGTCTTCCCTGAAATCTTAAAAATTAATTGGTAGACCATTTTTCTCCAGAACTTTTGCCTACATTTACTTATTTTTTATTTCTTTATATTCCCCTTCTGAATCTCAGTTATGTTCCTCTTATAGAAGTGTTGGTGTGCTGTTTCAAAGAAATATTTCTATCCTTTCATAGCATGTTATTTTAAGTTGCTGTAAAGAAACGGCTTTTTAAACAATTATGTTTTCCACTATCTTTTGACACATCAGCATCCACAACAGGGGACAATACAGGCAAGATAGTAGATGTGATATGGTATCACTGTCCAAGTATCATACATACAAATATAGAAGGGGTTAGGCTTGGATTGCAATGCTGCCATTCTACCTGTTTTGACCATGGAGATGAAGGTTTGAATTTTGTTCACCTCTGCTGGTCACTCGTCATTATTTTTATTGTGTTATAGTGGTCTCTGGCCTGGTTGTTTTCCTACAGATATTTCATTACCAGACTAGTTAAGATCATCAGTAAATGAAAGAGTGAAATTTTCTGGTTGTTTATACCGTATGCTTGCCTTGATAATCTTGGTTGCACTAATGATGTTACATAGCCTGATAACAAAATGCCTCCAAGAAAAAAAGCCAAGCTTAGAGAACCTACCATTTAACACACAAGTATGGGTATTATCTGTTGCCTTCAAAGTAATCAAAGTTGGTTGTTTTATTATTGATCTATTTATAATCTTTCAACCAGGGAGTGACTCAAATAAGTGGCAAAAAGATGGAATAGTGCATCAGTGGAGTAATTAATAAAGAAACACAGCCCAGCACAAAAATAGGTAGCTCTGGGGAAAAGAATAGCAATTAAAAAACAGTATTCCTGCCAAGTTTCAAGCCAGAAGTATTTAGCATCTAAGGCAAAGCATTAAACTCATTAAGCAAGTAAGAAGACCTTTTGTAAGGTACCCAGCAGCAACTATTATTCAGGAAAAGCAAGAATTGCATGGGGAGTAGGTATCCCTACCTCTACAAAGAAGCCAAAGTATTGTCCTACTAAAAGCAATGAAGCAGGCAAACCATATAGCAATGCTTTGAGCCACCAGATGCAGGAAAACACCATGAGTAGTATTCAAGTTACAACAGCAGTTGTGACCAACAATTCAGTCACTGAGTGACCTGGTCTAAGGCGTGATGTCACATGATTGTATTGTTTAGGGACAGCCATTCCTGTAGTCCAAGTTGCTATGGTTAAACAAAGACCTCACATGATGGCAACATCTGACTTCTTGCAGGCTTCTCCATTGATTTTGCTTATGGGAAGCTGTCAAGGAACATCAGATATCATGATCATATGATTGAGGGAAGCTGAAACTCCAAGATCCCATTATAATTTCCTGTTATTTATAGTTTTAGCATGAATTGTCATCACTCAAGGACTACCTGTACTTGGAAAATGGACCAGAAAATTTACCCAGAGGTCATATTTCCTGTGAGCATACAAAACAATATCATCCATTCCTACTCCTCAAAAATCGTTCCTGGTCAATACGGACAATAGACAACCTGACTGTTCAGGTTAGCCCTTGGAGAAAAATAGCTTTTAAAAGTAATTTCCTTCATAGACCTTAAATCCCTTAGTTCTTTAGTTACTTTTTCTACTTTTGAGAGAGGTTTACTATTTGATAAGTTGCTTGAAGTTTAACTTTTGGTCTGATTTGTTAAGGTGAGATCTCCCAAACCAACCATTTTGGAGAACTGCAAACCAAACTCTCTTGGTATGATACTTTGCATGGAAAGTGAAGTATTAGATTCTACCCTATAGCTCTCACAGTGCTCCTTTCTCAGGGTCATCAGCCGTGCTCCAGGTTTGAAGCTGGTGGTTGAAACTCTCATTTCATCACTCAAGCCTATTGGAAATATTGTCCTCATCTGCTGTGCTTTCTTTATAATCTTTGGAATTCTTGGAGTGCAGGTATGGTATCTACTAAATACGAAAGTATTGTAGGCATATACAGTTGTTATTAATGTGGTGGTTGTTTGTTTTACAGTTTCAAATGCTTTTGAAAAGTATGGTTTGAAATGGATTTCCCCAAACTGGTGCCCATTATATGTGTTGGGATTCCAACTCTCCCAGTTCTTAGCTTTGGTCTTTCTTTGCCAGGCATGAAAGATCAAGGCACTAGCAAGATTAATTGCTATTCATGCCTATG
Source organism: Naja naja (assembly GCA_009733165.1). Lineage (NCBI taxonomy): Eukaryota > Metazoa > Chordata > Lepidosauria > Squamata > Elapidae > Naja > Naja naja. The sequence continues at coordinate 22,506,404 of CM019154.1, read as the reverse complement.
TATGGGAATCTTCTCAAGCAATGGTTAGCACCTTCTTGGAATTAGATCAGGATCCACAAAATTCAAAGGGGTTGGACTTAGTTCACTTGTGGCTATATAGAGATTCTAGGCTAATTCCTCTTTTAACTTCACCCCCAAGTCCTGCCACTCCTACATTCTTAGAGATAGAATGTATAGAGTTCCATTTCTGGGCTGCCCTTGTTTCCCCAACCTAATATTTATTAATAATCAACATGTCCAATTTCCCACATATAATAACAGCTCAAAGTTGGCACAGTACATATATGTCGAAAGAGATGCTTCAAGCTTTTCTCTATCTTTGCAGTATCATTATTATAGACTGCGTACTTTCTGCCTTAATACAAAGGTGGATCTCTAATAGTGGCTAGAAAATAATATGGCCTAAAAAAAGGACGACAGGAAAAAACTCTTGGAAATGAACCGAGTCCATCATTTTAATGGCTTTACTTCTTGATCTATTTTCCATGCGCTGTAAAGAAGGAACAGGTTTCAAACTAGCAAGATATTAGGATTTGGATTTTGAACTGTAATAAGATGTAGTTGAATTGTAGGATTGAATGCTGAAATGATGTCTGGTCAGAGATGAGATGCCTTGAGACAACCATTTATTTTTTTAAAAAAACTTTTCTTATTTCTCTGACTCTCCCCTCCCTGCCCCCATTTCAAGCATCCTCCAACAGCTATTTAGAGATGGAAAGAAATGGCATTGTCTTTATGTTGGTGTATTTCTGTAAGAGTGTGTAGTGCTTCTATCTTTATATAAAAATATACTAGAGTCTATATTGCCTATTTCAAGGAGGAACAACTTCAAAATGTATAAGAAGTGAAGCAAGTAGTTGCTCTTCTTACAACACAGTCTTTATGGATTTTCATACCATATGCTTCAATTTCACCTCCTGGCAGTGAAAGGTCTACAACCAATTTGTTTTAATCTTTTATTTATTTAAATGTCAAATATTGTTATTGATGATTGCTGGTAAAGATGGAATGGGAGGACTCTATGATGCAAAACTGCTCCCATTTTCAATTTTTTAATCCCCCAAATCATTGCCAAATTACTGTGGTGGATTTTAGGCTATTTTTTGGAACTAGAAGTGGAGAATAGAAGTTATTTCCTTTTAAGAGGTCTTTCTTTTCCATTCCCAACTGAGTACTCCAAACAAATGTAAGAAAAATGACGCGAAACCAGCTCAAAAATACAGAACCAATACCCCCCTCTTTTTTTACAACACTGTAATCCTTGTAGAGTTGGGGTGATTGGATGGAGCTGAGCATTTACTGGTTGGATTCCCTTCCTGATACAATGCAGAGTTCATAGCAGATATTTTTTCTTTGCACTCTAGGAGAGAAATATCTGCCACTACTTAGAATTGAACTCTTAACCTTCTGAGTGGGAGGCGAGCATCTTCACCATTAGGTCACCAGGCCGTTCATATAGCAATCTCTTATCCTTTTATTCTTTCAATATCTGACAAAATCCCTTTTTCTTATAGCTTTTCAAAGGAAAATTCTACCATTGCCTGGGTGTTGATATCCGAAATATCACAAATAGGTCTGACTGCATGGCTGCCAATTACAAATGGGTGCATCACAAATACAACTTTGACAATCTGGGTCAGGTAAATATAGAATCCTCCAAAGTATATTAGACACACTTAAGAGTCATCTTTAGCAGGACTGTACCTTCAAATATTTAGATGCCTTCACAAATTCCTAATCATAGTATTATTTTGCTTAGGTTATCTTCAAATTATTTCTTGTTACATTAGTAGAAATGAGTGTGCTTGGTAGAGGCCAGTTAATCAGAATGACAAAGAGGCATTGTTAAACACTTCTCTTTGGTTCCAGTAGAAAATATCTATGTATGTAGGTGTTTAGTGTGTTAATTTTCACACAATCCTTCAGCCATATTTTTCCGTGGTCAAAATACAATACAATAATCAATGTTTTTGTTATTAAAGGAATATAGCAATCCAGTTAAGTAAAGAATGAACATATTAGCTTCATATTGTATGTAGTGGTCATGTAAATAGTGCTTAACTTTGTCTTAAATCAGGCCTAAACTATATTGGATACAGTACTTAAATGGATCAGAATAGAATAGAATAGAATACTTTTATTGGCCAAGTGTGATTGGACACACAAGGAATTTGTCTTGGTGTAAATACTCTCAGTATACATAAAAGAAAAGATACATTCATCAGGAGTCGTGACAAAGTTACAGTCATACAGTCACAAGTGGGAGGGGATGGGTGATAAGAAGTGATGACAAGATTTAACAGTAATAGTAGTGCAGACTTTGTAATAGTTGAACAGGGTTGAGGGAATTATTTGTTTAACAGAGTGATGGCTTTCGGGGAAAAACTGTTCTTGTGTCTAGTTGTTCTGGTGTGCAGTGCTCTATAGTGTCGTTTTGAGGGAAGGAGTTGAAACGGTTTATGTCCGGGTTGTGAGGGGTCTGTAAATATTTTCACAGCCCTCTTTTTGACTCGTGCAGTATACAGGTCCTTGATTGAAGGCAGGTGGGTAGTAATTGTTTTTTCTGCAGTCCTAATTACTCTCTGAAGTTGTGTTGTGTTGCAGAACCAAACCAGACAGTTATAGAGGTGCAGATGACAGACTCAATGATTCCTCTGTAGAACTGGATCAGCAGCTCTTTGAGCTTTCTGAGTTGGCGCAGAAAAAACATTCTTTGTTGTGCTTTTTTGATGACATTTTTGATGTTAGGTGTCCATTTTAGGTCATGTGATATAGTAGAACCTAGAAATTTGAAGGTCTCTACTGTTGATATGGTGTTGTCTAGTATTGTAAGAGGTGGTAGTATGGGAGGGTTTCTTCTAAAGTCTACCACCATTTCTACGATTTTGAGTGTGTTCAGTTCCAGATTGTTCCAGTTACACCACAAGGCAAGTTGTATAACTTCCTGTCTGTATGCAGATTTATTGTTGTCTCGAATGAGACCAATCACTGTTGTGTCATCAGCAAATTTCAGTATTTTAACAGATGGAGCATTTGAGATGCAGTCATTGGTATATAGGGAGAAGAGAAGTGGAGAAAGCACAAAGCCTTGGGGGGGCCCTGTGCTGATTGTACAGGTATCGGATGTGATTCTGCCTAGCTTCACCTGCTGCTTCCTGTCTATTAGGAAGCTTATGATCCACTTACAAGTGTGTTCAGGTACAGTTAGTTGGTTTAATTTACTTAGAAGAGTGTCTGGAATGATGGTATTGAATACTGAACTGAAGTCTACAAAGAGGACCCTTGCCTAAGTACTGGGAGATTCAAGGTGTTGTAGGATGTAATGCAGAGCCATGTTAACAGCATCATCTGTTGATCTATTTGCTCGGTATGCAAACTGCATGGGATCTAACAGTGGATCCATGATGGTTTTCAGGTGGGACAGCACAAGCCTTTCAAAGATTTTCATAACTACAGGTGTTAGAGCAACTGGTCTGTAGTCATTCAGTTCCTTGATGGAGGGCTTCTTTGGCACTGGGATGATAGTAGAGCATTTGAAGCAGGAAGGAACATAGCACATCTCTAGTGATCTACTGAAGATTTGGGTGAAGATGGGGGCCAATTGGTCAGCATAGTCTTTTAAGCAAAAAGGAGTTATCTTGTCTGGCCCTAGTGCTTTTCCCTGGTCAAATTGTTTCGCATGCTCAAGATGGCGGTTGATGGATGAGAAGATCTCTCAGCTTTGGAGGTTTGTGGATTTTGAGGAGAAAGAAGCATCTCGAGGCGGGGAAGCTGGGTGCGTTTGAGATTTGGCGGCTTGGTGTGGCTGGACTTTTCCCCGGCTTTACAAACCTGCGTCGTGGAGGAGGGGTAGCGGCTTTCTGCCTTCTTTGTTGTGGTGGGGGGCTGCCTTACCCATGCCCCAGCTGGGATCCGATGCTGCTGCTGACCTCTTGTTGTGGACTGGTTGCCTGGTGCTGGTCGTCGGCTGCATTTGCTGGCGGTTGTGAGGAGTTGGACGGAGGTGACTGCGGCGGATCGGGCTGCCTCTGGCTCTGCTGCGCGCCGGGGGACCCTCGGGGGAGTGGATGGCGGCTTTCGGGACTCTTGGTGTTGCTGTGGCTGCCTCCTGGTGTCTGCCTGGAGCCGGCGGAGAGGCAGCTGGCTTAATGGACCTCTTTTCTCCCCTGGTTTTGGGCAAGTGTGGTGTGCCTGGGGGTTTGGACTTTGGAATTCCCCGGGAGCCCCCTTCCCTCTCCCCAGAGCGTGGGCTCTGGGAGGAGCTGACTTGTGGGATGGATGGAGGCCTATTGGTCTGAGAGGCCCTGGGAGGCCTGGGAAGGGTTTGTTAGCTGCTGCGGTTTGGGGTGGAGGAGCGGCCTCCTGGGTGGGGTTCTTTGGTGATGTCCCCCAGGAAGAGTAGGCATTATGGCTCGGGCCCCAGCCACAGCCAGTTTGTGATCAATCTCAGGACGTTACCTGGACTCCTATGGACCTAATTGGCCCTGGTTGATGGGCATTTATTTACATCTACTGCCTTCTCTTGTCCTTGTCACTCTGGACTCCTTAGACACTAATGATGGTGCCTGGGTCATCTGCACCAATTCCATCATTTTACGGACTTTGCTTTTCTCCCGGAGACTTGGCTGCCTCCCATTGTGGTGAGAGAACAGTGGGAGGATGTACCCCTGCAGTGGGAGGGCAGGGGATTGTTCAGACTGATCAGGACTTTCTGCGCAAGCCACTATGGTGGCAGCATAGTGACTTGTTTTGGACTCTAACTGCCGGCAGCTGTGAGAGCTGCCGACTGCTGCTTGTTCCTGTTCTTGTTCCTGTTTATTGCTACAGTCTGTCTCCTTCATTGTATTCCATTCTTACAATGTGTTCCATCGTACCAACTACCTCCATTACTGTCTGAGATGTATAAGTTATGCTTGTCTACTCTCTATTAGATTTGGGCCCTCCAGGCGGTTCCCCAGTCTGTGGAATGGCCTATGCGCTATCAAAAGCTTACCTTAATGCGGATCTTGGGATCCCGAGAGGTGGCATGTTGCGACTAATGGGCTAAATTCCAAATTTAGAAGGAAGGAAACTTCTTAAATTTTTAATTTGTTGTCTTAAGGGGTTAGGGAAAATGGGTCTGTTTGCAGCCGGTTCGTGGCAGGAGAAGAGGCGGGGGTTGGGGCGAGGCCTCGAGGGGACTCAGGTGCGATTCCTAGGGTGGTTGGAGTGGTGGCAGGCGTGAGGCATAGGGCATTACATGCTGGGAGTGCGCACCGCCAGCCGTCGCGGTTGCTCGCTCCGACCCTATGGCCTCCTCCCTGGGGAGTTGGGGAACAGGGACCCCTGGGCTTAGGCTGGTGTACTTTAATGCCAGGTCCGTGGCTAATAAAGCCACCCTCCTCCGTGAGATTATTGAGGAGGCTGCGGACCTGGCTTGTATCACCGAGACCTGGTTGGGCCGGAGGGTGTCCCCTCTGGTTGAATTATGCCCTCCAGGTTTTGGGTTGTGCACGACCACGGGCAGGGAAGGGGTGGTGGGGTGGCTGTGGTTATTAGGAGACCTTGCTTCCAAGGTCACTATCCCAGAGATGGCGGAGTGAGACCCTTCTCCTGAAGTGGGGGCCTAGCGGTCAGGTGGGCTTGCTGCTCACATACCTTTCTCCCAGCTGTGTGACAGCGGCCTTGCAGGACTTCTTGGCGTCCTCTCGGGGGTGGCGGTGGAGCTCCCAGGCCTTATAGTCCTGGGGACTTTAACCTGCCGTCCCTGGGGGTCGGGATTGGCCGGGAATTCATGTCTTCTATGGAAGCCATGGGCCTGACCCAATTAATTCATGGCCCCACTCACGAGGGGAACACTCTGGACCTAGTTTTTGTCTCTGAGTGGTGGCGTAGTGACAGAGGGCATCCTGTTTATCTGGCTCTGCCCGTTCCATGGTCTGATCACTATCTCCTGCGGCTGGTTTTCCAAAGGCCACCCCCACTGCTGGGACAAGGCCTCTTGGATGGTTCCGCCCTGGCGGTTCCAGAGGCGGAACTGGGGCCTTTTCCCTCTTCCCTTACTCACAGCTCTGTTGAGGATCTGGCGGCAGCGGCAGCGGGCATTCAGAGCCCTTGACAGGGTTGTCCCCATCGTCCCCTCACCGCGCCCGGATCTCGGATGGCTCCCTGGTATACAGAGGAGCTCCGGGAGATGAGCGCTCGGAGGGGCTTAGAGAGCAGGTGGCCACCCGCTCTCAATTCGACCCGAACAGTTAAGAGCCCATATTAGGACTTACCTGGGAGCTATGAGGATGGCGAGAAGGTCTTATCTCTCGCCCTCATAGCGTCCGCGATCTTCCGCCCAGCCGCCCTGTTCGGGTTCTGCGCTCTCTCCTTTGTCCTGGGGAGGGCGGATCCGTTCTTGGGGAGCTGAGAATTTGGACAATATCTGTGGATAAGATCACTTTCGAATTGAAGTGGGTTGTCCACTGATTTGCAGTGGTCTGAGGGATACAGGTAGTCTGGCAAGTGTGTTCTGGGATGAGTTCGATCCTGTTTCGAGGATGAAGTGGGCGGGATTATCGCGGCCTGAGTTCCACCACATGTTTGTTGGACCCGTGCCCTTCCTGGCTGTCTTATGCCGCCAGGGAGGTCACGGTTGGATCCGGGCAGTGGTCAGCTTAGCTAAGGGAGGTGTTTTCCCCTCCGCCCTGAAAGAAGGCGGTGGTGAGGCCCTCCTGAAGAAGCCTGCCCTGGATCCGACTGTGTTAGATAACTTTCGTCCAGTCTCCAACCTTGGCTTTTTGGCGAAGGTTGTTGAAATGGTGTGAACAATTTCGCTTTTCCTGGATGAAGCGGACTACCTAGATCCGTGCCAATGGGGTCTGGTTTCCTTGCAGGCGGCATTGGTGCACTGATGGATGATCTCTGGAGAGGCGGGACAGGGGTTCTTCCTCTGTCCTGGTCCTGTTAGACCTCTCAGCTTTGATACCATCGACCATGGTATCCTGCGGCGCCTCGGTTGGGGGTGGGGGCACTGTTTTTGGTGGCTCTCCTCCCTACCTCGGTGATGCATATCGATGTGTTAACAGGGGGCAGAGATGGGCCCGAGGCACTCACTTGTGGGGTCCCTCAGGGTGAGTCCTCTCTCCCCTTTATTTAATATCTACATGAAACGCTGGGTGAGATCATTACGTGGTTTTGGGGTGAGGTATCATCAATATGCTGATGATACACAGTTATATCTCCACCCCTGGCCAGATCAGTGATGCCCTCTCGTGATGACTTCGCTGTCTGGATGCGTGATGCGGATCTGGATGGGCGGAAATATGCTTCGACTCAACCCGGCCAAGACTGAGTGGCTGTACATACCGGCATCGCGGTCCAGTTTGGAATGTCCATCGTTGACCATAGGGAGTGGTGCTGCCCCTGTGGATAGGGCTAGGAATCTGGGGTCCTCCTGGATGCGGCTCGGTTGGAGGAGCAGGTGGGAGCACCAGGGGCTTTGCCCAGATCGGCTGGTTCGCCAGCTTAGCCCGTTTCTGGACGCGATGCCCTGCGTGCGGTCACTCATGCCCTTGTTACCTCGCACTTCGACTACTGCAGCGCTCTCTATTTAGGACTGCCCTTGCACACCATCCGGAGATTGGCTGGTGCAGAATGCGGCGGGTGGTGATGGGAGTTCCCGGTTCTCCCATGTTGCCCCCCCCTGCGTGGCTTGCATTGGTTGCGGTTGCGCTCGGTGAGGTTCAAGGTTCTATCCTTAACATACAAAGTCCTTCGACATGGGTCCCTATTATTTAAGGGAGGCGACTGCTGCCGACATCGAACACCAACCGCCCTGTGCGATCCCACAGACAGGGGCTCCTTGGGGTCCGTCCAGCCGGACAGTGATGCCGGCTGGCGGGAATCAACTTCCAGCAGCCTGGCCTGAGGAACCTGAAGACCTGGTTGTTTAACCAATCCGGGCTGTGACCCTGGGGTGGGGTGGTCTTTTAGAGTTTTATCTCTGCAATTTTAGTGTTAATTCGACGATTGTTTAATCTGGTTTTAACTAATTTATTGTTGTGTGTTTTATTTGGCCGAGTCCTTTTGGAGCATATAATCGAATTAATAAATAAATAAATAAATAAATAGATCTTGCACTTCTTTTTCTGTGATCACCAGAGGTTGTGAACCCAATGGATTGGGGCCAGTTGTAGGAGGCTTGGCTGTTGTTGGTGTGTTTGAGATGTGGGTTGTGGAGATAGGTGGCTGTAGTTTCCTTTCAAACCTGCAGTAAAACACATTCAGGTCATCTGCTAGTTGTTGATTTCCTTCTGCCTGGGAAGGAGGTTTGCTGAAGCCAGTGATGTTTTTAAGAGTTTTCCACATGTAGCCTATGACTGTTCATTTAACAATTGTACGAACTTGCAGCCAAGAATGACATATGGTGATTCTTCCAAGCTGAGTGCTTTTTTTTGTTTTACACCTGTGGACAAAAACTTGGCAAACTGTTCTATTATCAGCATCTGCAATATATTTGGTGAATTTTTTTAGAGAAGGGCTATCTTTACCCCTTTTTTGTCACACTGAAGCTGGCTTGACTGAGGCCATCTTGGAGACTTCAGTGTTGCCACACTGGTGATGAGGGGGGAATTGAGATAGTTGGAGTTTTGTAGCCAAAACAAAATAGTTTCCCTTGAGAACCAAGGACATTCTCACAGGTGGCCAAAGAGAGGAGGAGTGAAGTTTCCAAGCAATTGGACAGCACCTTGATTGGGTCATGTGACTGATGGGTTGAAAAAGGGAGGGAAACATTTACTTTTAATTAGGTGAAAACCGTAGGAACCTTTAGAGTCAGTTTTCACCAGTCTGTGCCAATATGATATATCCAATAAACTTGTTCTTTGAGGAATCTGCTTACCTCAGAGTTCTGTTTGCTATGGGTATATTACTTGGAACTCTGACACATAGTATTTAGACTAAGTTGCTTTTTACTTCTCTAGAATGCACTCCCTTCTAACTAGGAACCCACCTCCTTATTACACTCTATCACTTATACATAACTTATCCACACCTCTCTGATTTGCCATTTAATTTATCTTATTTATTGTGTTTAATTATTTATACTACGTTACCTTCAGTAACCTGCCAGCAGTTTTCAAATGTAAAAAACTAAATAAATCCGGTGTGGGGAAAACAGCTATATAGGAATAACAGGGAAGGAAATTGAGGGTTGGAGAGTTACACAAGATATTAAGAAATACCTTTTTCAGGAAAAGGATAGCTGAGGAATGAACACGGTTGCCCAGGAAAATTGCTGAGTTTTAGGATATAGGGACCTTTAAAAGAATAAACTCTGTGGGTTTTTATGTGGGATGCTTTATATTTCTGATTCATTTAGTTCCCTTTTTGTATGCACAATAAATTAACTCAGAATTCATGACCACCTTTATATATTTTCCTAATGGATGTGCTTTGTGGTGGAGTTGGTGAAGAAACTGTACAGAGTACTGTAATTTTTATCTTTTAAAATGCAAATAAATGCATAAAACTATGTGACAATCTCATATATTTCAGGCTTTGATGTCACTCTTTGTTCTGGCTTCCAAAGATGGCTGGGTTAATATTATGTATAATGGACTGGATGCTGTGGCTGTGGATCAACAGGTAGAGAAGTTATCTCACCCCTTCATCTTTCATATTGTTTTGAACTGGATTGTTAGGCAGACTGGATGGCCTGCCATGCCATGCCATACCATGCCAAGCCATGCCATGCCATAATGATTCAGAGGGAGAGAACACACACATATATGTACTGTATGTATATTACTATGTTGCTCCTTCCCCTTCTTCCATTTAGACATAACTTTTCTAATTTGTTGTGGATACCAGAAGCAGATTATCTTTCAGGTAACTATCAAGGATAAAATGTCTAATGCTTTTTTAATTATTTGTTTGATAAAAATGTGAGGTAAACATTATTTTCTTTATCTCCTTGAGGTCTTACAGTTGTGGCATGTTTTGGGAGCCCATGATATGATCTTCTGCAGGGGTGGGATTCAAATTTTGTAACAATCCGTTCTGTGGGCGTGGCTAGGTAGGCATGGCTAGATGGGCATGGTCATGTGACAGGGTGGGCGTGCCTTTTTTGCAGCAAACCACCCCCATTTTGGGGGCATTCTGGGCCTCAGGGAAGCCTCCTGGGTGGTGTTTTTGCTCTCAGAAGGCTTCCCTGGGCTCAGGAAGAAAAAAATGGAGCCTGCAGGGAGCACGCAACAATCCCCCATGCTTCATTTTGGGGCCTCCTGAGCCTCAGGGAAGCCTCTTGGGGGGGCATTTTTGCTCCCAGGAAGCTTCCCTGGGGCCCAGGAAGGCAAAAAATGGAGGGGGCAGGGAGTGCTGCGCTCCTCCATTTTTTGCCTTCCTGGGCCTTAAGGAAACCTCCTGGGCAAAGCAGTAAGCAAGGGGAATCCCAACACAGCTGATCATAGGAACAGCTGATCATCAGCAGGGAGAAAAAAGAAGTATCTTAAGGAATGACTAGGCGGGGAGGAACACAGTCAGTGATGTCAGGCATGCGCACAATGTTGCGCATGCATGATAAGGACTGACTGGGCGGGGAGGGGAAGAGCAGGCAGAGAGGGGCGGGGTCAGCCAGGGGCACGATTTGCTGGTTCTCCAAACGGCTCAGAATCATAACAACCGGTTCTATAGAACTGGTCCAAACTGGTAGAATCCCAGCCCTGATCTTCTGATTTCTACTCTCTGGCAGTGGTTTCCATCCTAAGAAAGTTCTCATGACTGACAGCTACAATCTAATGTTTTTCCTGTTCAGTTTAATAACAGGAGATCACTTTCTAAAACAGATGGTGGCTGCATAGGACCAGGCAGTCTTGATGATATATTACACTCACACTGTGATCTCTGTTTGTTCTCTTCACAAAGCAACATGGTTTTATTTCTGACAGGCCTTTTGAAAGAACCATTTATTAGTCCAGCCTCCTAATAGTTATAAGGATGTTTATTTACATTTATAAATAAACAAATGCTTATTTACATAGGGGAATATACAAATATGAAGACACGTAACGAATTTGGAAAAACTGCATGTTTGATGAAATAAATGTTTCTCTGCACATTTAAAGATTTTCCAGTCCGAGGATTAATTTGTTTCACATTTGTTTAATGATATGCAATAAATTTTGTTAGAGGGAAGATGTTTGCATGTGTCACTATTAGATGGGTGCAGAGCTGGTTGAACAATTGTTATATTTCCAGCTCCTGATCAGTCTGGAAGGAAACATTGGGGCCTATTCTGTTCTATATGATCAGGCTGAGAGTTTAGAAAATACAGTAGTTGGATGTGCAGATGACACGTGGATGTAGGAGATAATAAAGGACAGAGGATAATATCATGATTTAAGAGGATGTTAACAGGCTGGAACAGTGAGCAGAAACCAGCAAAAAAGATCAGAGATAAATACTAAGTCCTTAACTTGGATAGGAAAAATCAAAGGCTACAGGAAGTGATCTTGGTGAATCACAAGCTGAACATGAGCTAATGGTGTGATGCAGATTCCCAAAACTAATAGTTTTATGATTATATTATTTTAATTATACTAAGTCAGTGTTGATAATATTACTATTGACATGCCTGGTCATTTTGATAGTGATTTCTTTCTTATACTATCCTGTATGTATCATACGTTATATTATAAGCCATTTTGAATCATGTGATTGAAGAGGCGTAGATGCATTTGTAAGAGATAAATGAAGAACATTATCCCAGGCTACATGCATTAAGAGAAGTATACAGGGAGTCCTCATTTAATGACCACTTGTTCAGCAAGTGTTTCAACTTGCAAAGGTGGTGAATGAGTGATATTCAATGACTAGTCTTTCAATTTATGGCCATCTCAGTATCACCACCATCTTGTGAGCATGATGCAGACACTTGGCAGTTGGCCAAGATTTCTGACTCTCACAGCATCCCATAGTCACATAATTGCGAACTGAGTCTTTCCTTACCAGTTTCCCATGAACAAAGTCAATGGGGAAGTCAGCAACTTGGAGGTCACAATCCCATGAAGTCATTACATAATGACCTGCCAGTGATTAACTTAATGATGGTAACCAGGGACTGCCTTTCCTGAATCACATCTATCCATCCCATCAGGTCTGACGGAAAGAGCATATAATGGGTCCTATCCACAAAGGAATGTCATCTTTCAGGACCCAGGAGATGGACTTTTTCTGCCACTTCCTGGGTCCTGTCAGATGCTGCCTGCCCTTTGGGAACCCCTCCCCCCAAGATGAGATTGACCGTGACTTTGACCTTCTAGAAGAGCCTGAAGACCTGGTCTGCTTTCTGGTCAGGGGATCTGGTGACATTGATGGAGAGCCTGCTAAGTAGTTAAAGTGATAGGAAAATAAATGGTGCTTTCCTGCAGGATTTTTTCCCAGTTTTAGTCACTTTTTAAATTGTTAATTTTGTTTTAATGGCTTTTGTGTTTATACCTTATGGTTATCCTTTGTGTGGTTTTTTTAAAAAAATTTAACAGTGTAAGCTCCCTGACATAAGAGACATGAGATACAAAGCTTTGTAAATTTAACCAAAAAATGAACAATAACTTTTTGGAGCTTCGCAGCTTTGCTATACCAAGTCAACAATGTAGAAATAGAACTCTTTTATATTGTAAGCAAACTCCTTGTAAAAGAGTTTAGGAATATTCTTCAAAAAGTTCATACATTTGCAAAACCAATCTGATAATTTTAAAAAACTATTTAAAATGGGAGGGGATGAGAATGAGAAAAGTAAATATAGTTGATTGTATTGCAATTGGTGTCTAGTAATAATGTGTAGTTCTTTCCAGTATTGCCCTATAATTTCCTTTATCCCTATCATCTACTTAATCCTTTGTGTTTTCCTCCCATTTCCCCATTCTCCAAACCATGATTATTTATTCCTTGCCATTATCTGCTTGCATCACTTGGCCATGTATATCATTTCTATTTGCTGACAATTGCATCAAGGGAACAATCAGTTTTTATTAGATCCAGGATTGATTGGTTCTTACTGTCATCTGTTGCGTTCTTAGTGACTGTCTCCAGATCCATTATCTGAAAGCATCTGTCTTTTTTCTCTTGCTTTTTCTCCATGTCCAGAAAAATCCTTGAACTTTTAATAATTTGTCATTGCCTTACTTCCTAGAGTAAAATCCTTTTTATTTCTCCAGCATCCTGTCCAGCATTATTGTTAATATTCCATATTCTTATTATTTACAAAATTAAAGGCCCTGCTAAGTTAATAAGACAAAGACAAATCCAGTGGTGGGATTCAAATAATTTAACAATCAGTTCTCTGCCCTAATGGCTGGGTGGGCATGGCTTGGTCGTCATGTGACTGGGTGGGCATGGCCAACTTGATTGGTCTCACCCTGAGGAAATTTCTCCTTAGTCCAACTCACAATAAAATAGCACAATAAAATAGTGCTATTCCAATATTTAGAATAGAATAGAATAACAGAGTTGGAAGGGACCTTGGAGGTCTTCTAGTCCAACCCCCTGCTTAGGCAGGAAACCCTACACCACTTCAGACAAATGGTTATCCAATCTCTTCTTAAAAACTTCCAGTGTTGGAGCATTTACAACTTCTGGAGGCAAGTTGTTCCACTGATTAATTGTCCTGTCAGGAAATTTGAGGGGGGTCCTACAAAAATGAGGGAGTCAATCTATTTTCCAAAGCACCAAAAGGCACAACAAGAAACAATGGATGGAAATTAACCAAAGAGAGAAGCAACCTAGGACTAAGGAGAAATTTCCTAAGGGTGAGACCAATCAACCAATGGAATAGCTTGTCTTCAGAAGTTTTGGGTGCTCCTTCACTAGAGGCTTTCAAAAAGAGTGAGGAAAGTACACCTCAAACAGACAGTGCCAGGAACCACTAAAATAATGCAGAAAACATAAAACAGCCATTCCCCCTTTTTAAAAAAGTCAACCCCAAAGCAAACGTAGCAGCTGAGAGGGAAACTAAGAGCAGCCACTCATGCTAATTGAAAGCCTGGGCATGCTGCCAAAAGCCATTAACACTTCCAACTCTATTATTCTATGTTCTCTAGGTTCTAAATTGGGCGGTTCGCAGCAGAAGCAATACAGCTGGCGGACCACACATGCATTAAATTCACAGCCTGTATGATCAAGCTACATCATTGTCCCCTCCTCTATCTTTTCCCCTAGGAAGAAACAAGAAGTAGCCAACACTGCAGCAGCTATAAAAAGTCTCGAGGAATTCCAGGGAGTATCAGCTGATCACAGAAATGTTACTTCATACTCTTTATAATGAAAATGTTTGTAATCTTGTCCTTCTTCCTGAAAAGAAGAGGTTAATCCTATCTCTAGATGGGTGATGGATGGATTTCCCTGCCCTAATCCTGTCAATCTCTGTTGTTTTTATTGACTTGATTCAGCATGTATCAGCTTCATTCCAGTTGCAACTGTTAAATGGTTCTTGGCTGTCTGCCTGGAGCTATTAACTGAAAGGAGAGAGAGAGAAAAAAAAACCCTCTCTTGCACTTTATTTTTAGCCGGTTCTCCAAATTGCATAAGCAATTAACTAACTGTTCGGGCGAACCAGTGAGAACCGTCCGAATTCCATCTGTGGACAAATCCTATATTCACTATTATCTATCTTAGGTTCTTTATTTAACCTTGTGTCCTTTTGCCTTTTCTAAAACTTATCTCTGGCATGTTTTGTCTATGCTTGGCTGTATTCTTCTGCACAAATTATTAAACATAAATATGCTTCTCTGAGGGATTAGTTCATTCAATAATCTGTTCAGTCTTCTGTATTTGTCTTGGTTGGTATGTATTTTCCAATCTGCAAACCATGTAGCTTTTCTAGTCTGTAGGCCATGCAGTGTATGTTGCTGTAGAGTTGTGAACATTGTAATTAACTCTTCTTCATAGAGGAATATTCAGTGGATATTTTATCTCTGCCTGGAGCTCTCCTGATTGGTGTGGTTTGTCACCTCTTGTATCTCACTATTTGGCATAATTGATTTCTGAAATATTCTCCCTTTGTAGATGTTTGACCTCATATGCTGTAATCCAATTGTAAAGAATTTCAGTATAGTCTATTCATTTTTCTTTACTTTCTCTCCAATGATCTCTTCTGTGATTATCTTGAGTACTCTTATTTTAGGACTTTTCCTCTGATTTTCTTAAAATAATTTTCCTCTTTTGTTGAAATCTTTGATTGACTTAGTTTCTTCCTAGATACTGAAAATTATGTTCAGTTGTTTACAACATTTTTGTTGCTTCCATCTTTTATTTTTGACTATTTCAATATTTATTTTGTGCCTTGGAGTCAGCACTGACTACACTTGTCTGATTGGCAAGTCTCTGCAGTTTTCTTGGCAAGATTTGAAAAGTATTTTGCATTGCCTACTTTCTACGGCTGAGGAAATGTGACTGGCCCAAAGTTATCTAACTGGCTTTGTGTCTCAGGCTGGTCTAAAATTGAGTCTTCCAATTCCTTCAATTTCTTCAAATAGCCTGGTACTGCACTGAACTGAGTCTCCAGTAGATTGACTCAATATTCCAATAGCTTATTCTTTTTCCCTTTGAAAATTGGAAAATTCAGGAATTATTTCCACTACTGCTTGCAAGATATTTCTTATCTCTTTCCAGAAAGATAATAATTTTTTTCTTAGATTCACTTTCAAATAATTCAGCATACTGAATATGATCTTTATATTGATCCTATGTTCTGAGAGTATGTCCTTCTGATCAATTTTGCTGGCAGTCTATTCCCTTTCCTACTTCAATCTATATATTTTATACTGTAAATTCACAATCTACACCTGGAAAAGTCCTATTGATTGGATTGTGTTTCTCCATCTTACATTTCCTATTGATTTCAATGGACTTGATTCTAGTATTGTCCATCTGGTAATGTCCATGCATAAGGTCTGTGTTTATGTTGCTTGGAGCATGTGTTAGCAATAAACAAAGAATAATTTTCACAAAATTTAATTTACCTATCTGCTTAATGTTGCATTTGCCAAGTCCAATTTTTTCTGTAATTCCAGATATTTTTTGTTTCTCCAACTTTGCATTCCAAGGACCTATTAATAATAGTCTAGTTTTCCTTATGCTGCATTCCCCACACACTCCCTGTTTCCCTACCCACCCATGTTTTATTCTCATATCTCTGTATTCTCATTGTTTTCTTTTTCATTGTTTATTCTATTGTTCCATTATTTTGCTACTGTTCTGTTTATGCTTCTTTTCATTTTTCTGTTTTAATTGTGTTTTTTTTCCAAACAAGTTTTATTCAATTTTTGACAATTTAAATAAGTCTCTTTTCAGTAGACAGCATATTTCCGGGTCATCACTTTTACATGCAAATATGACAATAGTTTTATAGTATTTTTAACATTTAACTTCGTTATTTTTCTGTTTTAATTGTTATATGCTGCCTAGAATAGCCTCACAGCAAGACAGGCAGCAAATATGTTTAACAAATAAATAAATTTGGTTCCTCTTGCAGTTTGCTATAAACTTCCTCAGTGTCATTTGGCTATAACCAAGCACATACCTAGGATGTTTTCCCTTCCCTCCCTCTGAATAATATATTCTGTAATCATATGACATACAATGGTCTATTCAAACTGCCTACATTCATTTATTCCTAAAATATCATGTTTGGTATACTATCCCCACTCTGATTATTTCACATTGCCCTTGATTTATGCATCTCACATTCCTTGTTCTTCTCTTACCAGTGATAATTGGAATTGGGAACTCTGTTGCTAAATAACATGGTCATAAGGTGCAATGTCATGTGACTTATGATGGTAATCTAGCAGCCCCAGTTGCCATCATTAGTAGTTGCAGAATCCCACAGTGAACTAATTGTCTTTTGCAACCTCCTGCCAGCAGCCCATTGTCTTTACTGTCAGAAGCCAACAGTGATGGGTGCAAATGGAGATCACGTGACTGTGGACGCTGCAACATTATAAATAACAGCCAGTCTCCAATCATCCAATTGTGATGACATGACCACAGGGACACTGCAGTGGCCACAAGTATAAGGAACTGTCCTAAGTAGGGCCTCATTCAATGCCATCATAATTTTGAATAGTCACTGAAGAAGTGGATGTTAAATGAGGACTACCTGTATGCCCTCATAAAATGGCAAACTACTGGCATCATCAATGGCCAGATGTCCTTGCAGTTTTCATTTGGTCACATAATCATTTCCATACCACTCACGTGAAAGTTCAACCTTTCTCCATCATACTTAGGGAGCATTTTAATGTAAAAGTATCATCATTTGGCACTCAAATTTATCTTTTTATTCTTTATTCTTTTTTAGCTACTTATTGTAAATGTATGTTTTTAGCTGTGAGCCGCCCCGAGTCTTCGGAGATGGGGTGGCATATAAGTCCAATAAAATAAATAAATAAATAAATAAATAAATAAATAAATAAATAAACTCAGCTGCTTGTTTTACTTTTTATTTACATTCCAGCCAGTGACCAACAACAACCCTTGGATGCTACTTTACTTCATTTCTTTCTTACTCATCGTCAGCTTCTTCGTGCTCAACATGTTTGTAGGGGTGGTGGTGGAGAATTTCCACAAGTGTCGGCAACACCAAGAAGCCGAAGAGGCTCGGAGGCGGGAGGAAAAGCGTTTGAGGCGCCTGGAGAAGAAGCGTAGGAGTAAGGAATAACCTAAGTGGTTTTGTCGTTTGTTTGTTTGTTTAAAGGCCAAGGTTTTTTGAGACAAATATTATTTCATTATAAACCTGATATACATGTGCATAAGTTAGAACCATGTGATGGAATTGGCTGAGGTGCTGCAAAACAAGTTATTGAGCTTTTCCTTTCTTCATCTCAGGGAAGGATTTATTTTCTGTTGGGCTCTGAAAGCTGCAGACCTTTTGCTTTGCTGTGAAGACATTCTAAATTAGGAGTGTCAAACTCGATCATGTCACGTGACGTATCATGATGTATCGCAGTGGTTTTTGCCTTTGTGAGCCGGGGTGGGCATGGCCTGCATATGACGCATCCGGCCTGCGGACCGCCAGTTTCACAGGCCTGTAAAAGCACTAGTAGGAGAATGGCCTAACTTAGCAGTTCTTAAGTAAATGAAGCTCCTTGCTTTAAAAGGAAAGTGTGGCCTTAATTATCTCATCCTTACCTCACTAATGCTTCCCTTCCTGTTCATCTTAAAGATTTGTTTGAATGAGCCTCATTCCTGTAACAATGTGGTTCCCTTCCCTTAGATTTACTCAGTAAATCTAAAACTTTCATAGCTCTCCTCTTTTTTCTTCGTTTCTGCTATTTACCTTCTTTTTGTTTTCTTCCCTTCCTTTTATTATATTTCTGTGATATTGCTTCCTATTTTCCTTTCCTTACTTATTGTTCTTTTTTCCTTTCAATTCTTTCCCTTTCTTCTCCATCTTTTCCTTCAATTCTCTCTCTGCATGTGCCACTTTCTCTCTCTCTCTCTCACACACACACACACACGCACACACAAACCTGTCCTAATCTGAACCCCCTCTTTTCTACCCTTTTTCTGATTTGCTCCCTCACCTCCAACTGAAGAAGCACAGCGCTTGCCGTACTACGCCACCTATTGCCCTGTCCGCCTCCTCATCCATTCAGTCTGCACCAGCCACTACTTGGACATCTTCATCACCTTCATAATTTGCCTCAACGTTGTCACCATGTCTTTGGAGCATTACAACCAACCGGTGGTGAGTTCAAGAAACTGTTTTTGGGTTTTTTGCCTCTATGCCTTCTTTTCTTTTTCTTTAATCAACATTAAAAGTGTTCCTGCTTGTAAAACAGAAAATCAGAGATCTTGATAGTTAGTAGGAAAATTTGGTAGTGCCTAGAAAGTTACTCAGAAAAAGATTTCCTGTCTCAGATATGTTGCAGAGAAGTACTATCTAGAACAGGGGTCACCAACCTTTTGGATTTAGGGACCACCAAACTCATAATTTTAAATCCCGCAGACCACGAATATGAATTTTGACTGATGGTGGCTTGCTGATGTTGGTGGGAAAATCGGTCCCATATTCCAGAGCTGTAGTAGTCACAGGACTGACCCTTTGGTCATCCTGGAGCAGTTGCTCCTCCACCCGGGTGCACCGGCCTGCCATGGACTGGAGGAGCTGCTCTGGGATGACCAAAGGGCCAGTCTTGTGACTACTGCAGCTCTGGAATATGGGACCGACTTTCCCACCAATGTCAGCAAGCCACCCCAGGGTGGATTTCCCTCCCCCTCCGTTGGTCTTACCTTCCAGTTCCAGCTCGTGTGGCTGTACTCAAGGTAAGGTTTGCACTTGGCCGAAGGGTAGGGGCCAGCAGGTGGGTGGGCCATCTGGGCGGCACAGCCTTGTGTTTTCACACATCTTGGATTAATTGCTTTGGGAGGAGTGCTTTGGGGGAGACATTTCTCTGCGGACTGCCAAAATTTTCTCACAGACCACCAGTGGTCCCCAGCCCACCAATTGGCGACTACTGATCTAGAAAGCAAGCAAGTTTCTTCAAACCTGCCAAATATATTTTTCTCCTTTATCCAATTTAGTAAATTATCTTGATTACCATTTGCACCTGATCTGGCCTAGCAATGTGAAAGAAATTATGTATTGTGCATTTTCAGGTGAATTGAGGTGAGGAAAGTCTCCAGTCAAAACTTGAGTCAAAACTTGACTTTGCAGCCTTATGTGGAGGACACAGAGCTCCACACAATCATGGGACTAACTGGCTCCATGAGATTTCCCCCTCCCCCTGCCGCCTGCATTAACTAATCCCCCATCTTGGAATTCTTCACCTTCTGAATTTTTTATAATGTTTTTTTATTATTTTAAACTTTTTAATCTTAAATTATTCTGATTTTAATGTTTAGTTTTATTGATATTGTATGTTGCCCAAAGCTCCTTTCTGTGAGAGATGAGTGGTTCAGAAGTATAAAATACAAATAAATACATTTATTTAAATCATATCCTTCCTCCCAACCCTCCCGTGAATGAAAAAATTATACTTGGATAATTTATTTGATGTTTTGGTTGCAGTTTCTTTATCAATAACTCCCCATCACAACCACCAGACATCTTCATTAGGGGGAATTAAACAAAAATGTGTGTGTGTGTGTGTATGTGTGTGTGTATACTTTTATTTATGCTTATATGAATAAGTTTAAAACAGTCTAAAGAAATATATGAATACTTATACAAATAATGCAAGATATTTATACCATTATTTATACCATTATTTATTTATTTATTTATTTATTTATTTATTTATTTATTTATTTATTTATTGAATTTATATTGCCACCCATTCACCCATGGCGACTCAAGGTGGCTTACAGAATATAAAACACATTTAAAACAATAAAAACTAACAAAAAGAATCAAATAAATTAATATACTACATAATTATAAAGATAAGACGCAAATTTAATATCAAATACCTTTATCTATCAGCATTGAAAGCTTTGCATTGCAACACATTGGATAAGATATACTTCTTAATTGCTACCTTTTGTCCTACAGAGCTACAAATTCAAGAAAGTTCATCATCTAGAGGGGAATTATCTGAGAGATCTTTTATATGGCATTTTCTAAATGTTCTGTTGACCTTGTTCGAAATCACAAGAGCAAACGTATATTCCTGGGCCTAGTATTATTTAGTTTATGCTGCAAAGTTTATTATCTCCTTCCTTATTAAATCCATCAAATTGTTAACTATGGAAGGCAAATATTTTTACCTTCCTGTCACAGCATTTCTTTGGTGGAATGCTTATAAAAAGCTTTAATTATCCAACCCTTTGGGGTGAGCTTCAATAGCTTCATACAAGTTGACTAACTTTGAAAAAATCCTCTAAATGCTATAGAGAATGAAGTTCTCAGCTTTTTCAGATATATTTTCCCTTTGGGAATGCAATATGACTCATTTCCAGCTGAATATGATGAATTCTCATTCATCAATTTTTGTGTAATTTGCATAATAAGAGATGTAATTTGCACAGAACTATATCTAATGCGCTAACCATAAGCCTTCCAGATGTGTTGTCACTGAAACATTAAAATTTCTAGCCTGCTTTCCTTTTAGACCACATAATGATCTGGAAAATGATACTGTATTACTAGGTCAAATCTGGCATGCATTCTATTTTATGTTTTTCTTTCCAGTTCTTTCATATTAATGAAAAGATTTTAAAAAATGAAATTGAGACATCCCTGAGAATTAGTAGAGACCATTTGGAAAAATATTTTGTATCTTCCTCTTTAATCTCCATCATCCCCTCTTCTATTATACCTAGAAATTATTTAATATTACAGTCCTATTACAGAATCTCTGGGAGTAAGATCTACTGAATTTAATGGAATAACATTGGGTGAATGGTCACCAAATTGTTTGTAAATCATTAGAATGCCAGCATAGAAAAGGGTATCTGTCCCATTAGCTGTGATAAATTGAGACTACTGCTTAATACTTTGAAAATCCTCAAATCCTCTCCAAAGTTCATTCTTTCACTTAAAGAGAAAAAAATACAGCAAACTTAAAAGCCATGTACACAGTAATTTTAACTCCAACTCTGTCCAAATATGGTATGGGGGGTACACTACTGTTTTTTGTAAAAAGAATAAAGACCAGTGATCTTACATGGAAATTTGCCAAAAAGGAACAATGAAGAAAGTATTAAAAAGATAACCCAAAATTAAAATTAAAATTAAAAGATAACCCATGTAAGACAATTCTTGCTATGAATAGCTCAGTGTTCAAAGATTTTGGCAGCCCTGGGATACTGCCAGGCTTCTGCTGTACCTGTTGCTGATTGTTCTCCATGCTGGGGAAGATGAAAAGCAGAATTCCAAACTGTCTTTCCCAACTCACCAGGATTTAATTATGTACATGTAAAGATTAGCATTAACATGATTCCATGGCAGCAGTCTTTCCCTCCTGCAGTAACAACTGGAGGAAGAGTGGTGAGCCTGAACTCTTTCATGCTGTCATCTTAATTATGCTATTTCCAACAGCAGTGTACACACGTTAGGAATGGCATAATTAGGATGACAGCACTGATGAGTTCAGGTGCGTTGCTCACAGCTGTGTGCAACATTATTGCTGTCATTGACATGGCATCTTTATATCTGGGCAGCTCAACCACCTGAAAATAAATCAGTGGCCCCTCAAGGGAAGGCAATCTGACTAGGACCTCCCAAGTTCTGAAGGCACCTCTGGTTACTCATCCTCTAGCATCAGACCTAATGTTGATTGTCTTTTCCTTATCCTCCTTTCAAGCATAAGGTGAGACACTATACAGGTAGTCCTTGACTTACAACCACAACTGAGCCCAAAATTTCTGTTGTGAAGTGAGCTTTTGCACCATTTTATGACTTTTCTTGCCACAGTTGTTAAGTGAATCACTGCACTTGGTAAGTTAGTAATCCGGTTGTTAAGTAAATCTGGCTTCCCCATTGACTTTGCTTGCCAGGAGGTTGCAAAAGGTGATCACATGACCTTGGGTCACTACAACAGTCATAAGTGTGAACCAGTTGCCAAGCATCTGAATTTTGATCACAAAATTGTTGTAAAATCTCCTGCAAACTGAGAATTTAATTGGAATGTAATAAGATTTTTTTAAAAAGAGAATACACTTCCATATCAGTCCCAGAGCTTTATGTTAGTAATATTTCCTTTTCCTCTTATTCATAGTCCCTGGAGACTGCTCTTAAGTATTGCAACTACATGTTTACTACAGTCTTTGTTTTGGAAGCAGTTTTGAAGCTTGTGGCCTTTGGACTGAGACGTTTTTTTAAAGACAGGTGAGCTGGAATTAAGATGATACCCATTCTGGGGGAATCAGACGATCAGAACCGATGCATGCTGTACTTTGATTATTGCAACTATACATTATTATACTTAAAACTAAGGGACACATTCCCAATGTCTTCTTGTAAAGAGTAATGGTGTACCAAGATTTGAAAGTCCCACTAGCACCACTAAGTAGAAATTAGCAGACTTTATTTCAATATTTCATGGAGATGAGGTAACTGAGGAGATTTCCATAAACCATTCCTTTTCTTTTTATTCATATTCGGGATTCTGTAATCAGAATCAATATTACATCTTATTAAATAAGTGGTAGAAGAAAAATCAGTGTAACATTAAAAGGAAAGGGAAACATTGTGATCCATGTGATCACCAGGGGTGGAAAATCCTTCAAACCTGTAACTAAAATGTTTTTATAAAGCAATACTTTAAAATTAAACAAGGATAAATACTACTTCATTCATTAGAATTCCCTATTGTTTCACTTTATTTTGTCTGACTTTTTGTCTTAATAAATGTTCACAAAGTTTATGTCCAGTCAAAATATTCAATTTTACAGTAGACTAATCAGTAATCTAGTTCAGTATGAAATATCACCATCTATCATTAAAAACACACCCATAAAGATTAACTTCCTCAAAATATATTAAGCATCAAAATAAAGGATATCAATTAAACTATTTAAGGACATTATATTAAACTAATCAATAAAAAAATGTATGTTTATTTTGATTTTTGAATTTGGCTTACTTGATTAATGCAATATTCTAAATAACCTGCTCATAACCTAGTTTAGTTTTTTTTGGGGGGGGGGGAATAAAGAAAGATGGATTCCGTCTTTCATTGAGGCAGAAAAGGTGTCTTATTTTCTTCAATTTCTTAAAGGTGGAACCAGCTGGATCTAGCTATTGTTCTGCTCTCTGTCATGGGAATTACTCTGGAGGAAATTGAAATCAATGCTGCCCTTCCAATCAATCCCACCATCATCCGCATCATGAGAGTGCTCCGTATTGCCCGAGGTAAGAGGAGGGGCCAGAAAGAATAACCTGACTTATACCTATGTTTTGTGGAACAATCCATCAGTAGTAGGATAGCACCGAGACCCTGATGTTTGTGTCATTAGTTAGTATCTGCCTGGCTGGTTTGATCTGGCAGGGTTAGTGTACACAAGTTCCATCAATTAAACAATACCATCTTTCAGGACCCCAGAAGTTTGCCTTTTCTGTAACAGTACCTACCCTCTGAAATAAAGTTTCTCTGACCTCCAAAAAGCCTCCACCCCACTGGTATTTCAAAGGGCCCTGAAGACATGGCTCTTTACCCAGGCCTTTGATGAGAATCACTGACACCCATTTTCTTTTTTTTTCTTGCTCATATTTGGGTTTTGCTTGGTTTTTGTCTGAAATCTTTCTTGTTTGTGTTTTGTTTTCTTTGTTGATTTTAAATGTTTTTAATAATTTCTGTTATTTCCTATATATAAAGAAAAATTGTGCAGACATTCATCCTCCTTGTTTAAATAACGTGGCTAGATTCATATTTAATCTGATAAATGGAGTTGAATTGCTGAATAAATAATTCATATTAGGCCTTAATACAATGACACTGTTCAACAATATAATGAGAAAATGTCTGAGTTACCATAACTAGATCAGAAAGCCCTTTGGCCACTTATGTCTCCGTCACCTCACTAGGCAATACTTTTTATTGGAATTGAAGACCACTTAGAAGTTTCGATTCTTCCAGAATGCAGAGGTACAGGCAGTGATGGACATACCTTGATATGCTTGTGTGACAATTCTGCTCTACAAGCTGTACTGGCTACCAGTCTGCTTCAATTTATGTTGCTGTTTATGACCTATAAAGCTTTACATGGCCTAGGGCTAGCTATTTGAGGAACTATCCTTTTCCCAAGCCTTGGACTAAAATGGCTGGATTTCCTTGTGAGTCCTGTTGTTGACTGGATTTGCCATTATGTGTTTCATCTGGTTTTACTTTCTTTGTTACATTGTGAGCCAATCGAAGTTATTTGGAGTTGAGTGACATCTAAATTGAATAAATTCATTTCTATTCAACCTCATTTTTATATTATTTATTTGTTTATCTATTAAGCAATCATTTACATGAAGAGAATGTGAGTTAATCAAAGAATAGTTTGTTTGTTTGTTTGTTTGTTTATTCAGTTTCTATGGCCACCCATCTTGGTCAATGAACCTGGGTGATTTATGATTTAAAAAATATACTGCAATAAAGAAACCACAACATTTTAAAACAATAAAATAATAATAAGTATACATAGCAGATGAGACACTTAGCCACTTAACAATACAGCCAGCAAATGGGGCCCTTGACACATTCTGCCCTGTTTAGTTCCTTATCCATGACTCCCTATACAGAATGAAAACAATTTCTAATTACTAACTAGCTACAATCTGAAGCAAAAAGGTAATTTTAGATTCAAATTCTTGGTAGCTCTAACATAATGGTGTACATTTCACATTGACCACAGATATTTATACATGTTCATGTCTACATTCAGTAGAAGATATCCCAACTACAAAATTAATCTATGATCTGCTGCTCCAGAGAGAAAAACAAAGCAGTATTTGTTTCCCCAACAATAAGTTACCACTTGCCTTGCTTTCTTATGATAGTTTTGAAGCTTTTGAAGATGGCAACTGGGATGAGAGCTTTATTGGACACAGTAGTGCAAGCACTGCCACAGGTAAGTAAAGCTGTTTTTAAGTATAAAGGTGTATAAGTTGTAAAATTGAAGAATATAAAATACTTAAATCAGAAATTTCTAAGGCTAACCCTATCTGAGAGCAGAAGTGGAAAATAATTTTGTGTACTACATATTACTAAATGAACTGAGTTAATTTCCAGCTATTGGACTAATAAATGGATTAAAATAATCTCTTGTGCAACTGCTCACGCCCTCCCCACTTATACCACATCTGTAGTATATCCAACCTCTGCTGCATCTGTTGCACATCCCCATGCACCTCTACAACTGGCACCACACCTCTCATATATCCCCTCACTCCCTCACACACCCTCCCTGATCTCCACCTCACCTGTCACATACCCACTCACACCCTCCTCAGCTTCCATTGTGTCTGTTGTGCACCACCTCATTCCTACCCCCACCCAGCAGCAGCCACTTATCTGCCTGCTAGTAGGACTCGCAACTTCCTTCTACCTTCCCACTGGCTTTAATCCGATCACACTTTATAATCTCATCACTTAGTGACAGAAATTCCAGACCCAATTGCTGTCATAGGCTAAGGACTACCTTTCATAGCTTACAAAGCTCTGCCTTACTCTAGTACAAAACCACTTGAAGCAGAGGCCTTTGAATTAGAAACAGATACCTTAAAATCTTATGTAAGTAGAAATGCAGCTGATCCAGCATGGACACCACTTACAAAATCAGTACAGGACGTCCTTGCTTACAAACTGCTTCATTGGTAATAAAAAACTTTACGATCTATCCTTACATTTTCTACCTCTACTTTGTAAAGCAAAAGAAAATTTGAAGTAGGATCTGAAGCATTGTTGCAGTTTCACTTAGCAACCACTTAATTGAATGATCAAATTGCCAGTCTCAGTTGTTGCTAAACAAGGACTACTTGTATGGTGATTCAACTAAGCAAATTTGCGTTAGTTCCAGTCTCTTTCATTCTACAGTTCAGGATAAGAAACTCTATTTAAGTAATTAGCACTTATTCCCTAGATTATTTGATCCATTTAGGCCCCATTGAACAATGTTTTTACAGTGTTAAGTAACTCTGCTACTATTTTCCTTATTCTGTTTCTCTTTTTTCTCTCTGGGTTGGATGTTCTTTTCACTATGAGTCCATGAATTTTGTTCTCAAAGTAAATCCTGACAAAAAATAAGAATAGCCTTTAGTTTTATGTCATATATTTAAAATTCTCAGAATTTTATTTATTTTGATGAGCACATGCCAGGGAACAGGGGAAAGTTGCTGAGGACATCATTTTCTCCCCAGAAAATTTGTGAATGCTTTGCCAATCTACTACATGCATTTCAATCTATTCAGATAATGAAGGTAGTTTAATTTCTCTACCAGATTAAACAAACTATTAATAGATAGAATTCTTTATTGGCCAAGTATGATTGGACACACAAGGAATTTGTCTTGGTGCAAATGCTCTCAGTATACATAAAAGAAAAGATACATTCATCAAGAGTCAAGAATCATAAGGTACAACACTTAATGATAGTATAGGGTACAGTAAGCAATCAAATCATACTAGGAAACAGTCAATATAAATCATAAGGATACAAGTGACAAAGTTACAGTCATACAGTCACAAGTGGGAGGGGATGGGTGATAAGGAGTTATGGGAAGATTAATAATAATAGTGCAGAGACTGTAAATAGTTGAACAGTGTTGAGGGAATTATTTGTTTAGCAGAGGGATGGCTTTCAGTGGAAAAACTGTTCTTATATCTAGTTGTTCTGGTGTGCAGTGCTTAATATTCACTAATGTACTTAAGACTAACTGTATTTAAGAAAATCAATTTGCTATAGTGGAGATGGCACCAAGCTAGAAACTGGGAGACCATGAGTTCTAGTCCTGCCTTGGGCCATCACTTTCTTTAGCCCTAAGAAAGAGACAATGGCAAACCATTGCCAAAATCCCTCCAAGAAAATTGCAGGAACTTTCCAGGCAATTGTGACTGTCAGATAGGTAGTCAACACTAATTCAAAGGAGAAGAAGTACCTTAAATTTAAGATGATCCTCTTAACAGAAAGAGTACACAAAAAAAGTTTTTAAATGCAGACAGAAATTCTGAGCAACATTTGTTTGCTTCACTTTGTCAAACTAAAGTGCCATCTCCAGCTAAAATCAGTTTTAGAGATTCCTTTTCCTCATAAACAAGCACACTAGCATAAGTAATTGTTTAGGTAAGGAAAGAAAATAAAATAAAAAAGAAACCAGCCATTTTTAAGAGCTAAAATGATACATTTGCCAAATAAGCAACTGTTCTCAAGCAATGGTGATGTTTTATTTATTCTTGTCCCAAAGAAAAGAGTTTGTTAGTGAACTTGTCAGATAATGTATCTCTGTGCATGAGAGAAAATCGAACTTTAGTCAACATAAAGTCCTTGTATGATCTTACTTCTTGTCTTCAATACATTGCCACACAGTTTATGCCACTCTAGCTAGATAGATTTGGGATGTGTTGGGACTTTCTCCTAAGGAGCAGAAATTCTAGCCCATCTGAATTGCACCAAATAGGTGAAACCTGGTCTAATACAGGGTACTAGACTTGGCGTATGAGAATCTAAATGGTCACAAAGTCACTATTTTCTCATGATGAAAACAGGAACTGCCACACAATTTACAAGTGAGAGAATTGTGATACAGTGTTCCCTATTTCTGAGTTGTGAATGTTTAAAAAAGAATTTTTTCATGGAGTAATCATCAAATTACTGCCTTTGTTTTACACAAGAAACAATAGTAAGAAATAATTACCCACCATCATTTTAAAAATCATCTTTGAATGATACCGAACTATAACAATATATAACGATTGCCATTCCTCAAATGTCTCTGTGAAGTACTCCATAGATATGTTGACCACCCATGATCATACTGCTCACATCACACAATGTTTATTCCACTGTAATGTTGTTAATCATTTCACATGGCAGGTAATGTATATGTAGCCTAAATTCCCATATTTAATGTGTTCTAGATGTTATGGGATTACAAGTCCCAAACTTTGCACTGGCCATGCTTGTTTAAATACTAAAGTTACTGTAACTGGGAGTTACAATTCCACTAATTCATGAGGATATCAGATTGGAAAAGACTATATGTGCCTTTTTTTTCCAGGAAGATTTTTAAAAGTGATTTCAGTATTGTTAAGGGCTGTGGGAGTAGAAACGTATGATTGCTTTTTATTGTATGCTACCCACAGTTGTAGAATTGGATGACCTTGCAAATTTCTATAAGGAAGGGAAATAATGTTCTGAGTAATGTATAAATTTGCATTGCCAAAGAACTAAACTGTGATATTAGAAACAGCAATAGATTCTCCAAAATCTTTGTATTAACTTAAAAACAACTATAGGAGCTGGTTTGCAACCATTGTGTTGAAGGCAGGGGTTAACTCTTTTCTGCCTTGTTATTCTCCTGATAAAAAGCATTCACACATCATGCACCACACAGATGCTATTAGCTATGGATTAGAATGTATGTGGTTACCTATAACTATTATACCTGGATATTTAGAATATGTGGCCAATACTGTAGCAGATGGTGTATAGAGAATAGATATCATTACTGTTCGGAAATAAAGGAAGGATACATAGAAAGGCTTAAACACCTTTTTCTCCAGGACTGCAATTTCAATTCAAATTGTTTCAAATCTTCTTCTTATATATCATACCATGTTTATTTTGATTGTCAACTACTAATGCTGTTTTCTCCTACTTTAAAAACAGCAAAATTCAGTTGGCATTTTATATAATGTTAGGAATGTTATGCATACTATAGGTATGCCATTGAACATAAATCTATAGCAGAACTTAGATTGTTAAATCATGATATAATTTCAGTATGTGTGTTACTTTCTTTTTTTAAGCCACAACCACTTGTTTTATACTTTCCAGAAATCTTAGGCAAGATATCTTTTACTCCTTAGGCTAGTAATGTTAGTGCATTGATTATACTTTACATTATTCTATTTTTAATATTCTATGGATCCAGAAAATGTAATTTAAATCTTACTAAAAATTAACTTAATAAAAATACAAAACTATTACAATGCAACCAACATCAAATGGTCAGAGCATGACAGCAATTATCAGAAGGATGGAATCTCAGAGATCATGAAAAGTTCTGATTCCACCTCCTGGGAATAAATACAGCATTTACAACCCTTGACCTCCCATTCCTGAGCTTCAGAGAAATCTCAAGCCTACTTTTTTCTGCAATTGGATAAAAACAATTGCAAAAACTCTTCTTAAATTATCACCATGTGAAAATGTGTTTTCTAATGCAATTGCTCCAAGAACTCTAAAAAGCACAGTGCCTTCTTACTTCTTTCTAAAGCCTTTAATAAAATTACATTATAGAAGCTGCAAAGATGAAGCCATAGTTAAAGCTGTGCTGTGAGTTTTACTCAAGGCAGCAAAAAATGTTCTACGTTTAAGTGGTTAGGCTGAATTTTCCGGTTTTGTACATTGACACTGCAGGGAACAACCAAATTATCCATAACATTATGCAATTTAGAACAAAGCATTTCAAAATTAAATCTCTCTTCCCATCTATCTTCTAACCCCTTTGGTTTTATATCTGTTTGGTGCGTGTTTCCATGTGAAAGTGTGTAACCACATGATGCTCAGCCTGTCAACCACAATATCTAGCAGACAGGTACATGATGGGCTTCTGAAAACTGCATATTATTCATTTTGGGGAGCTGTTTTATAAGAAGCTACCAAGGAAGCCCACCTTTCAAAATAATGTTATCCACAGATAACATTAGTTATCAGTTAGCCATTTATTGCTCAATAAATACAGCAATGTACACAGAGATCTTCTCAGACTGACAATTTGCACCTAGATAAAACTAGATAAGGTTCAATGGCATTAGGGGGAGGGGACCAGACCAGAGGTGATATTCAGCAGGTTCTGATCAGTTCTGGAGAACCGGTAGCGGAAATTTTGAGTAGTCCGGAGAACCGGCAAATACCACCTCTGACTGGAGATTTTACAGTATCCTTCCCCTGCCACGCCCACCAAGCCATGCCCACAGAACCAGTAGTAAAAAATTTTGAATCCCACTACTGGACCAGACTTCATCCTCCTGTGTTCACATAGGGATTCCAGACTAATTCCCTGTTTGACTCCTCCTTCTGGTTCAATCTCTCTCCAACATCAAAGGGGATAGATCAAAAATTAAATTTGACTTAATTTCATATTAATTTTCATTTATTTATTTTTTCCTTATCACATTAAAATTTATAATTTGGTAACAACTTTTGATGGACTTTCACCCAAACCATTTGTGCTGTGTGCACCTCTGGAACTGCATGTTGCATGTCAAACATAAATTTCAGGATTATATTAAGGTTTTTTTTCCAACTTCATTTAAGCATGCTTTGAATTGCTCAATTATGTTGTCTGATCCTGGTGAACATTTGAGCCGCCAATTGTGCTAATTCATGTGTTCTGTCTCTTTTCCCTTTTTTCAAAATAGGGTTTTTTTTATCTTGTGGATCCTATGAATTATTTGACATTAATTTGATTTACTTACAGGTTGGTAATCTTGGACTCCTCTTCATGCTCCTTTTTTTCATCTATGCTGCTCTAGGAGTGGAGCTTTTTGGCAAACTTGGTAAGTTTCCCAGCATAGAGGAAAGGTGGAATTGCCAACACCAATTACATCACACCCACACAGAGGGAGGAATTACCAAAATAATATGCTAACTTAGAAATAATTCCTATGATTTAAATAGAAATCTAATGCACCTTGAGGTCAGTATTTAGATAATTTACATACATGCATGCCTGCTTGTTCTGTTGTCTGGGTGACTGTTTATGGGCAACTTCAAAGGCTCTGCTCTCCGTTTTTGTATATTTTTAAACTGGATTCCAAATGGACAGTCATTCATATCACACCATCTTCAAATAAAGGACTGTCCTTTGTAATTTACAGTTCATGGCTGCCATAAATAGAAAACTCCAATAATATGTTTCACTGTAGCTGAATGATCTGAGTATATTTCTGACTGTTTTCATCATTAAGAAATTTAGCATGTCAAGGATTCCTCTTGCATATTGTCCATGGTTAGTCTAAGCATTTCCATTGATACTGTGCAAGATAGATAATTATTTAATGCCTGCAGGCAATTCATGTTTTTCTTCCAACTTCTTCAGAGACAAATAATTTTATTTTCTTAATCTTCAAGACATTTCTAATATTGAAAAGGAATAGAATTTCTGTTGTCAGTTTTTTATCATTAGAAGGGACCCCTCATCTATATTTTTTTTATAACACCTACTTTCCTTATGTCTTTGTGTTGTCACATGGTTATAAAATATTTGTAACATGGGAGATTATTAAGAAGAATTGTTTTAAGAAAAATTCATCTCTTTGTTCTTTAAGCATAGTTTATTTTAAAACAGCTAAATGATAATAATAACCAAGGAACAAGGAGTTAATTGGTCTTCACCATCAAATCCCATTTTATAACCTACTTTTCAGAAACCCAGGGCCAAACCTTCAGTGTTGGCAGGGGGCAGAGGTCGACTCTGAGGCTTCTCACTTGTGGGGTGCCGCAGGGGTCGGTCCTCTCACCCCTCTTGTTCAATATATATATGAAGCCGTTGGGTGAGATCATCCGTGGCTTTGGGGTGATGTATCATCAGTATGCTGATGGTACACAATTATACATCTCCACCCCAGGCCACATCAGTGATGCTCTCTCCGTGATGTCCCGTTGTCTGGATGCGGTACGGATCTGAATGAACAGGAACATGCTTTGACTCAACCCAGCCAAGACAGAGTGGTTGTGCATACCGACATCTCCGTCCAGCTTTGAGGTTCCATCTTTGGTTGTGGGGGAGGAGGTGTTGCCCCCCATGGACAGGGCATGGAATCTGGGGGTCCTCCTGGATTCATGGCTCAAATTGGAGGAGGAGGTGGGAGCCGTGGCCAGGGGGGCCTTTGCCCAGATCCGGCTGGTTCACCAGTTGCACCCATACCTGGATCGAGATGCCCTGTGCATGATCACTCAGGCACTCATCACTTCCCAACTCGACTACTGTAACGCTCTCTACTTAGGACTGCCCTTGCATACCACCCAGAGGCTCCAACTGGTGCAGAATGCGGCCGCGCAGGTAGTGATGGGAGCTCCCCGGTACTCCCATATTACACCCCTCCTGCGTGACCTGCATTGGTTGCCAGTTGTCCTCCAGGTGAGATTCAAGGTTCTTGTATTAACATTCAAAGTCCTACATGGCATGGGTCTGGGGTATTTGCGAGAACGGCTCCTGCCAGCATCAAATTCCGGCCGCCCTGTGCGATCGCACAGATGGGGGCTCCTCGGGGTGCCGTCGGCGACACAATGTCATTTGGCGGCAACCCGGGGGGGTCTATTCTGTGGCGGCTCCCACTTTATGGAATCAGCTTCCGACGGAGCTCCGGCTGGTCCCCAATCTCCGCACCTTCCACCACGATTTAAAAACCTGGCTATTTGCGCAGTCCAGGCTGTGCTGACCTCCTGGGGGCGTTGTTTGTGTTTTAACTTTTAACTTTCAACTTTTGGGGTTCTAAAATCTTTATTTGACTTGTACCCTGTTTAATTGGCTTTTTAGGTAATTATTGTTGTGTTTTTAGTTGTGAGCTGCCCCGAGTCCTTTTGGAGAGTGGGTGGCATACAAGTCAAATAAATAAATAAATAAATAAATAGTTATAATAGCTTTAATTTATTTCTTTATAACCCATTTGCCTTTGGTGATAATGGCCAGATTTTGCAGTAATTGAAGTAAACATGCATGAAATAAACTTAAGTACCACATTGGACCAGATTGCCTCATCATTTCCCTCTTTCTGTTGAATTGCTCTGTCTTCACTCTGTTCCCAACCACTTTTTGACTTGTACACTGAGAAAGCAACAGAAATAGTCATTTACTGATCTCTTTGAGTCCTCCAGATCCAGAAGTTACAAAATTTCCATATTTGATTCTGGATGGGGTGACATTACCCCATTCAGACCTGTATGTAATCTGGGGGGTCCTGCTTGATGAGCAAGTGGCAGCTGTGGCCAAGGCTGCATTTACACAACTGCACCTTATCTGCCAGTTGCACTCATTCTTGGACCAGGTGGCCCCATTCATGGTCACTCATACCTTGGTCACCTCCCAATTGGCCTATTGCAACACATACCACATGGGGCTACTCTTGAAAATCATCTGGAAGCTTCAGTGGGTTCAGAATGTAGCAATGCAGGGAGTTATCTCATTATGACAATGTAGACCACTATTCTACAAGCCTAGCTGGTTTCCAATAGGCTCCTGGTATGCTTCAAGGTGCTTGTTATCACTTTAAAACCTTATATAGTATAGGTTCCTTGAGGAACCACCTTCTTCCAAGAACATCTGTCTGCCCCACATTCTCCACAGGGAGGACCTGCCTCAGGTTCCATCTTTTACATTTTGTCATCTTATGGAATCTAGAGGGTGTGGTTTTTCTGTAGTTGCTTCTGTTCTTGAAACTATCTCTCTCCCCTCCCCTCTCTCTGACATACAACAGGTCCCATTTTCCTAACCTTTAGGAAAGCCATTAAGACCTGTCTCTTCTGTTAGACATTAGGAGCCAGTTGAGAATCCCCCCTTTTGGTTATTCTGTTACGTGTAGGTTTTATTTATATGTTATATCGGGTTATTGTTATTTGACAGCCTTATAAATCTTGAAATAAATTAGAATTTGAATGGAAGTTCAGTCACTTGTTTTGGTCACTCTTCCTACTTTTAACAACGTATTTGTTGATTACACATGCGTGCTAATGAATTTCAAGGAAACATATTTTTTAATAAGTGTAATCTAAAAGCAACAGAGAAATAAGATTTGGAGAAAGAGAAGGAGGTTATAAGGCAGATATGTGGAAAATAAGACACATTATTATTTGAAATCAGCTTGGTATACATTATAGAACACATTAGGAAAGAGTTGATGCATTTTGCAAAAATATAAAGGTTATTTTCTCGTCCTGGTTCTTTTAGAGGTAATCATATATTGATTAGATCATTCTTCTATCTAGGTTTGCATATACTGTAAAGACAGGCGTAAATTTTATAAACAGACTTTTCAAATCTTAAACCTCAGCTTTGTGCCTATTTTTTCATGTATAAAACCCCTTCTTTCCAGTATGCAATGATGAGAACCCATGTGAAGGAATGAGCCGCCATGCCACCTTTGAGAATTTTGGAATGGCCTTCCTCACACTTTTCCAGGTTTCCACTGGTGACAACTGGAATGGCATTATGAAGGTAATTGGGGTCATTTCTGGAGTCATGTTTTGTGCTGTCATGAATAGTATCCTGAAATGGAAACAAAAGGAAAGTTGACAGGGTTCTATAGTGAGCTTAAAGCATACTGTATATATTGTGATTTCTACGTTGCAATTATCCAATCAATGACTGCAAATGCCTGATATTACAAGAAGTGTTAGAATGTTATTGATAATGATAGGCAGAACCTGGCATGTTACATCTATTTCATCATTTGGGGGATGGGATGAATTTTTGCAATATTTTTAGAGCTTGTATGGAGTGTGAATTCCTGAATAGGCAAGAGGGAAGGGATAGTATAGTACTAAAACACCACATAAGCAAACTGTCACTCTTGAAGCATCATATAAGAGCAATGGCAATGCAATTCTTTTTATGGCTACATTAAAGCTAAAGAATATTGAGCCTGGGAAATCATTTGGGGAGGTGCATAACACACAAAGTGCTTCTGTGAATCTGTTCCTAAAGGCCATAAAACAGCCTCAGCTGCTTTTAGATTTGGAGCAGTTGCTTGGAGCCCCTAGAGAATTTCTAGGCATTCATGTGCTTCCTGAAAAGGCACTTCCACTGGGATAGCTACAGTGAACCATCTCGTAAAATAATGTTTCAAATATAACATTTTGGTACCAAATGGATTTTGAGTAGTGTAGTAATACAAAATTAGACCAACACTTTGGATGAAACATTGTGATTTGGCTAAGACAACCCTCATAAAGTCTCTGTTTCATGCACATACTCACCCATATTATCTTGCTCAATAGGATCACTACCCCATATCTGGCCTAATTTGGATCCGGTGTAGGAGAGTATCAGATGCACATAAGTGGGCTCTTCAAAGTGACATGATGGACTCTAGCCACTAAAATATTCACATTTCATATTAAATACTCAGTACTAGTCGAATAAATAAATACTATAAAATATATATCTCAAAGTGCAAAATGCTCTGTCTCAATGGAATATTGGGACATGGGACAGGGATAATTATGTCATTGCTGCATTATTTTCTATTCATGTGTGCTAAAATAAAAAGGGATATCATTTTGTAGTTAATTGGGACTTACCTATCTGACAGATTTCTTGTAGATCCAGAAAGTGATAGAATGAATGAAGTACAGGTTGGAGTGAGAAAATTCTGTTTCCAGAAATACCATACATCAAAAATCTTGAGTCTTGTTTAAATATTTTGATTGAAAAAGCAGATAATTTTTGTCTTCATGTTTTTAAAATAACTTCTCCCTTTTCTCTGTGTTTTGTGCTCATGTATATGTGTTGTATGGGGAGTTGTTTGGTTTCCTTTCTTTTTGTTTTTCACTTTTTTGGCCTAACTTAATTCCTCAAGGACACACTACGTGACTGCACTCATGATGATCGGAGCTGCCTGAGCAACCTACAGTTCATCTCTCCACTCTACTTTGTTAGCTTCGTGCTCACAGCCCAATTTGTCCTCATCAATGTTGTAGTAGCTGTCCTTATGAAGCACCTAGATGACAGCAACAAGGAAGCACAGGAGGATGCAGAAATGGATGCTGAGATTGAGCTTGAGATGGCGCATGGATTGTGCCCTCATAGCACGAGCTCACTGAATCCTGGACAAGATGGAGGAGGTGGGAGAAAGGACTCTGAAGGACATCTATGCATGACATGTTACTCTCCAGCACAGGTAGGCGGAGGATTTTTCCTTGTTGCTAGCAAGTTTTTGGCGCATTAATTTGGGAGAACAAAGTTAGCTTAGAAGAGTATAGAGAGTTATGATAGAAAAATGGATATTTAACAACCTGTGACTGGCAAAGATTCAGTTCTAGGCTAGGAGTTCTAGGCTAGGAGTTCTAGGCTAGGAGTTCTAGGCTAGGAGTTTAGGCTAGGAGTTCTAGGCTAGGAGTTCTGAAAAATTCTCATGGAGTCAGAACTTAGAATACCAATTAGTGCTGAATAGAATGAAATCTGGATTTTGTAAAAAGTTGAAAAGTAAAATTTAAAAAGATACTATGAGGCAGGCCTAAAGTACAATAGTGGAAATACAGTGGCAAAACACAAAATTCTTTACAAAAGATCTTGAGGAACACCTGGGAGGTTCTATAGCAAGTTTCAGTGGTGCTTCTCTGCCCAATATCCATCTGACCCCTTCATTTTACATCGTTGTGTAGGGCTATATTCTGCCTCATTTACTCATATTCTGTAGGACTGTACACAGATGTAACTATTTACCACAGAATTAATCAGCATGAGTGAAAGTGGCAGAAGATAACTACATTATGCAAAAAAACACTAAAACAAGTAAAAACATGGAGTTCTTAAAATAATGTCTCCCATCCTCCCCCCTTTCTTGTCCCCTAGGAGAACTTATGGCTGGACAGTGTGTCTTTAATAATTAAAGACTCCTTCGACGGGGAGTTAATGATCATCGATAACCTATCGGGCTCCGTCTTCCATCATTACTCCTCGCCGGTCATGTGCGAGAAGTGTAACCATGACAAGCAAGAGGTAACCTGCATGCGAGGATACGGGAGGGGACATCCCATGCTTTTCAGAACACACACATGCACACTAAGCACAAGGTCTTCTTGGGATTGTCTCCTGGTTATAGATAATTTTGATATACATTTTGCCATTAACATGCTTTCCTGAAGGCATCTAGTTCAAAGGAGGAAAGGCATATTTGTGTTAATCAAAGGATGAGTGGAAAGATAGCTAGATTGACGAGGATACCTGAAAAAAAACCTTTCATCATTATGAAAGATGAGATACAGTATTAGCTTTGTAGAGAATACAGTATTCTGTTTTGCATATTGTAGAGTGATTTGTAAAAGGAACACAATGAGTTGTTCCATGGTTTTCACGGTTTGGAGAGTATTTTTAAGTGATATGCTTAGTTTTAAGTGGAACTCTGTTTTCTTGTTTCTAAGTACTCTAAAACAGTATAGCTCAAGGTAAAATCACTTTAAGTTTTTAACATGCTGGCTACCATTTTATTTTGTTTTAGTTTTGAACCTTTGGCTTTTTAATTAAATTGTGCTGGTGGAAGGTCTGGGAAATAGAAGTAAAGAGATTTCCTATTGAGTGATGATTGTAAGGAACTATAGCTTAGGTAGCCTGAATCAAACATCTTTGCATATCTTAGCTAATAGAATCATTCTTTGTCAATTCTTTGCAATAAATGTGAATGTTATAGTTGCATAGATTTCAGAGGGCAGAGAAGTCCAGTTGAATGTTCACAAGTCAAGAATCTCTTTAGTAAATACTTGGCTGAAAACTATGATTTTATATCTTGGTCTAAGTATCATGGAGGCTGGCAATATCTTAGATTATCATGCTTATTCAGCTGTAAGTATAACATTTTCCCCATCTCCCACTACAATTCCTTCCTTTATGGCTTCACAATGCATGTTATGTGAGCAAAGCACTGCACTCAATGCATTAAGAAAGCCTGTTCCTTTGAAAGACTTTCATGGCTGTCTCAATGATTTGCCTGCATAGACAACACTTAAATTGGAATCACCAGCAAAGTGGTTATGAATGCACAAGTGCAACTGGAATGACCTTCAAAACTACCATCCAAGTCTTCCAAAAGAATTCTGCACCTCAGTCCTTCCTGAAGTATCACTGTGCTTAGCCTCTTTCATTAACTTATATAGCCCAAATATTATTTAAATTACTATACTGTCAAAAAAAAGCTTGCCAAGATAAAAACTATTTAATCCAAGAAACTCTTCATGGCAGCAACATATCTGTCCAATGCATTGCATGTCATTGCCCCACTTTTATAGCTTACTTGGCATGAAACTGTAAAGGTAAGGGGTCCCTGTAGATTTGATTTTGCTAGTCGTTGACAACTATAAGGGGTGAAGCTCATCTCCATTTCAAGGCCATTGAGCCAGTGCTGTCCAAAGACATTTCCCTGTTCATTTGGTCAGCATGACATCACAGAGCACTGTTACTTTCCCAGTAAAGTGGTACCTACTTTTTATCCACTCACATTTGGATGCTTTCAAACTGCTAGGTTGACAGGAGCTGTAGCGAGGACAGGAGCTCATCCCATCGCCTGGCACTCTTGTGTCAAACCTGGGCTGCTGGCTTTGATGGAATGTGAGACTCTAGTCCATGTTCTATCAATGCCCTTTCTGTAACAATTTGCATCTTATCATGTAAAAAAAGTATAACAAATATTTCTAAAACATGCCAAATGCATTATAAATGACTCGTACATAATGCATTTATAAATTATAAATGTGACAGGTGCTTCTATATGGGGCTGCATTTCTGGCAACTGCATGGCGGTTTTAGCTTATCTATCTTGTAGTTCTTTCAGGAATATTCCTCTAAAGCAGGGCATCAAACTCACATTGTCATGGCAGCATCACATGACATACCAGGACTTTTCCCCGCTTCACTAAACCAGGCAAGGGCATGACCAGTATGTGACACATTCGACCCATGGGCCGGGAATTTGACAACCCTGCTCTAAAATCTGAGCCTGTTCTTCCATCTTTTCCATTGTCTTCCCTTGTCTACTTGACAAATACAGCTATTTCTAGATCATCATCCACTCCTATCACATGCACATGATGATCTGAACATCACCTCAGGGGAAGAGTCAGTCTTGATTAGATCAGGATGGATTGAAACCCTCAGTTACTATCTCCAGATCCACTGTCCAAAAGCATTCTGTCTTTGTACCTGATTTGAAAACTATATAATGCTGCTGGAAAGATAATTGATTTGATTATTCTGCTCTTATATTCTGATCATATAAATGTACTTAGCTTTCATGAACTTGTCTAAATATAGCACCATATTCTTTCCTCAAACTAAACTCCTTAATTCTTTAGCACACTGCCCATCTTTACTTTTAACAAACACATATCCAGGCATTGCTATGGACAATAAATCAAAGGTAAGGCTTCCTCTTGTTCACCCCATTATCCATCTTACATTAAGATCTCTTAGGCTGCTGCCTTGCCTGAAACCTGTCTATCCATTTAGCATTTGCTCTCCATGTTTGATTCTGTTTATAAGAACATAAAGAAGATATTGCTTACACAGGGAATTAGTGCATTAAGTAAATTACACATCCTCTTGTATCATTCTTCTTTCAAATCAGTATATATACCAATCTAGGCCTCACAGGCTTATTGAATATTTGTTGATGTATCACTGTTAGCACTTGTCTCTTCATCTTTTGTAACTTACTTTCTAGCAGAGTCCATTTCGGTATATGTCCTCTCTCCAAATTTTCTCACCTTTTTTCTCATGCCTTTTTAGAAACTATTTCAATGTGCATCTGTCAATCTACCTTTAACCTTATTTGCCTTCATTCATTCCAGGATTAATCTTGAGTACTCCTACCTAAACTGTACATTTTCCTATGATTTATTTAGCCTTCTTAAAAACATCTCCTAATCATCATTTTCTTACTATTTCCTTTCTATGTTCTTAATTCTTGATTCTTTGTCATTGACTCTGTGTTTGGTTGTTGTACATCCTTACAAATGCTATCCTTTGTTCTTTGTATCCTTTGTTTTACTTTCAAAAGTTTTTGTTGCTGTTATTGTTGTATTATTATTTGCTTTAATAACCACTTGTATGGAAAGCTTGTTGATCCTTTTGTATTCCAGTCATCAATTAGTAATACTTGGTCATCTTTTGATGTTGGATTTAGTGCTGCTTACAATTTGTTACAGAATCTCTCAGAATATTTCACCATCACGTGTGTAGCAGGTGCATACATTTGTATAACATTGATGTTCACTGCATATCTACTAGTTCTAATAGATATTATCCTGTCACAAAGTGTAGCAAACCCATATATTATGATATCATTTTTTGCTGCTCCATAGTTACTATAGTCACAAGCTCTGAATAGAAATAATCATTTAATTCGATTCACCAAAATTCAGTTATACCTAAAATACAGTATCTGATTTAGTACACTTTATTTCCACTTCAATAATTTCACTTTTGTTGTGTGCATGTTGTGTGAATCTCACATTCCAGGTTCTAATGATGAGTCCTTCTAAACAAGAAATCCATCTTCAGTAACTATCACCAAATTTCCTTTTGGATCTGGTCCATCCATGTTCATCATACACAGTGAAAGTTTGAAATTCTTCCCAGTAACTGGAAGAGTGCCTTCTGATATGCGAATTTTATCATCTGTCACTCAAGCCTATCTAAACATTTTAGTTATACCCATGTAGTTTTCTGTTTTCTAGCTTTACTGTTACATTCTTCCAGTTTCATTTTGGAGTACCTTCTTCTAGATGGGTTAGACTAAAGCCCACAAGCAAAATAATTCATTCCCTGCAGTACATTGTTTTCAATCAATTTTTCATAGGCATTGTCAAACAACAAGTAGGATTATATAATGGCTGTAAACCATTTACATAGGATAGTGATCAAGGATATATTTAACTGGTGTTCATCCATGCAAACCTTGTTGAAATAATTCAGAATATGTCATTACAATGGGATTTGTTAAGTAATTTATGTCCAAGCAGTGAGCAATTAATATTTTTTAATTTGCTGAAACATGAGCATCTTTCGGGTTTAATTGATAAATTTCTTTTTTTAAAAAACCTCATGTTATTTAACATTTTTCATGTTTTGCTTCAGTAATATATTTTCAGTCAGTCAATATTTGTAGCTGCATTGCTAGCTTGTGAGAAGTGGTTATATATCCCAAAATATTTGAAATGACACTAAATCTGAATCTGCATAAGAATTATAGAGAAAAAAAATCACTCTGAATTTCAAAAGCTCATAGAGCAAAATCTACCAGTGTCATCAAACTATACAACTCCCTTTCCTGCCTTGTGATATCCTTGTGTTAATAATTCAAGGAGAAAACTAAAGCAAAATTTAATCTTGATTTTAATAACATATTTAGAAACAAGTTACAACATTTCTAACTACATTTTGCTTCAGAAACTCACTTCTTAATATCAGTTGATCACAGGTGGCACACAGATCTTGATTTCCAAAATGCTAAAATTATTCACATATGTTTAAACATAAGTTGAGAAGAAAATAAATTATTTTAATTCTATTAACTTTTCATCTGAAGAAACTATGATCACAGAAGAAACTATGAATTTTGTTCTGCAGAAATTAGGTTTTTCATATAGTTTAATACATTAAGTATCCTGTAGTCTAGGCAATCTATAATGTTCAAATATATATATACTCTCACTGAAGTAATCTTTTATTCTTCTTGGTATTGTTCTAATTTTAATGTTGGTGTCAAAACTTTTTAAATAATTTTAGACTTCATACTGGAGGCATACAAAATGGCTAATTGTCTTCACATGATCTATTAATCTATAATGGAGGTTTGTAGGTTTGAGTTTGATGTTTTCTTTTATACTTTATTAGGGTGTTCTTTTCGTCCTGGTATTCAATAGAAAAGAAGTTCATGTCTTACAAAGTAACAATGCAACATTAATCAAGTGTTCTACCATTTGTAATTGGAGATGGCTATTAATAATAATCTTACAGCTTTTTTGTTGTATCTAAATCACTCCTGGAACAATTAAGCATGTTTTCATGTGAAGTTCACTTAGGCATATGATAGTTTACTAAATTAGTTAGAGGTGTCATTCATACAAAGTTTGTGTTTGTATAATATGTCCAGATATTGTGGCTGGTAGTTGTGTTGTGTTTTGATGTGATGTGATGCTGGCTTTCTTTTCTTTTTTAAATGTGTAGATGATTAGCGGTGGCTGTGTTTGGTAAAAATTTCCATATTATCCATCCTTGGACACAGTCTAGCACACTAAGAAGCATGCATTAATCCTGTGGATCTTGAAGGCATTTAAGCTGACATTACTAGGCACTGGATTGTGTCCACAGTGCTCCAAACAGTAGTAGTTCAGCAGATAGCCTCCGTGGAAATACTGTGGTTTTAGTGCTGTGAAGATTGCCATCATTATACCCTTGTGACAGATTACATCATGACAGTGGATTACCATTTTGGAAATCTACTTCAGACATATCTTCCATTAATTCCAAATGAACTGTCGTCTGAAGGAGTCCTAGTATTTGGCACTGCCACTAATTCTGTTACAGATCCTGTCCAAAGCCATCAGCTCTCCATATCACTTTTTCCTACTGTTTTCACCAGCAAAATATTCTGCACAAATACAGAAAAGCAGAACTTTATTGAAGGATCTCTCAAATCAGGTCATAATAATAGAGATAAAATAGTAATCAAGGAAGAGCAAATACCAAAATAGGTTCAAAAGTTCCTTAGAGACTGCCATTAAGTGAAAAAAAGTACTTTTAAAGTGAAGAATAGTAAGCTGGGTAAAATGAAAAATAACAGAGAAGATAACCCAATAAAATGAAAGGGGGGGATCCCTTCATCCCTTCATCAAGGGATGATATTTAAAGAAGGTGGAGCGATGGTATTGGGGGATTATTTGTTGTAGGAAGCAAATTAAAACCCAGCAATTTGGGTCAGAGATGTGAAATTAAGGAATATTATAATATCATAACATAGAATTTTGTTTAAAAAGAAAAAAAAACAGAAGTTGAATAATAACAAGAAATAGAATGATTTCTTTTTTTCAGTTGGAAATAAGTGATTTGTGTTAGTAAGTAGCACTAACTAGTAAATTTGTAAGTTGGAATTAAGCTCAGGAGGTAAAAAGTAAGTGAAAAATAATAAAGAAAAGACATACAGCTACATGATTTTCATATGAATTGCATGATTACTACTGTTGAAGGCTTCACCGTAGCCATAAACTGCCTGTTGATGGAAATAAACTCTGCTATCCAAGAAGAAGGCAAGCCTTTTCTCAATGATTCCTAGACTATCTTCTAGGAATTCTTCTCAGATTTCTCAGTCTCTTAATGTAGACTCAGTGATACTGAATTTACATTATATATTATGGAGCCACTCCTGGTGAGACTGAAAGGCTTTCTATTTTCCTTCCACAGAAGATGAAATGGAGAATTCTTCAGATGACATGGTCCATCATAGATGCACAAAAAGTGTATTTTATTTTTGTTTATCCTCATCTCACCCTAAGAATCTTTCATGATATGTAAAATTGAGTAAGGCTCTGTAAAGTATGTCAAGTATGACCTTCTTTCTTCTCTTCAATCTCTTTTCTAAAGTGATGTGACTGTTAAGAGTGTTATTTGACAGCTTCTCTCCTGAAACCCACCCACCCCCCTTACTATAGATCCAGCTGGCTGAAATGGAGGCCTTGTCGCTCAATTCTGATAAGTCTTCTATCCTGCTAGGAGATGATGGAGATAGTTCCAACATTGAGCAGCCAAGCCCTAAGGAAAAGGTAAATTATTTATTTATAGGGACTACCTTCCTTTGAAAGAATCCATTTTTTCAAGGTCAAGGGAGTGGTGGGTGGTAGTTAGATGGATGGATGGATGACAAAATTCTATATGATTTTTTCTTAAATGTTCTGAATTAATTTACTATGCTCTATATCAAGTGTATGAAACTTTTAATAACTGGGGGCACACTTTTTGTTTATCTTGTTTTATTGGAATGAACTGACATTGATGGCTGCATAGAATGGGTCCATTTCACACAAGTGTACAAAAATTGGAATCTTAAAACTATAAAGTTTTAGAGCTTCTGAGACAGTACTAAAACTTAATATTTAAGACCATACTAGTGAAGGAAACTGTATTGCCTAAGCTCATAGGGCCATAACAAGGGGAGCATACTTACCCCTACTTGTTTCATCATGTTATTTCTGATACAGATTCTTTCATGAAACTTGAAGTCCATACGCGCATAAGGAACGTTTTCATTTTCCACCAGAACTTTTTCAATAAGGGAGGTCAGTTACTGAAATGTATAAAGTGAATTACCTCAGTCAAGAATAAAGCTCTGATACGTATCAGTTAAAGTGTTATCACTCCTCCGTGAGCTAGCTGAAAACTAAACCTGCATAACATAAAAGTTTGTGTTCTGACTGCTGGTCCCTCTCCTCCTCT
Organism: Naja naja; assembly: GCA_009733165.1. Lineage (NCBI taxonomy): Eukaryota > Metazoa > Chordata > Lepidosauria > Squamata > Elapidae > Naja > Naja naja. The sequence continues at coordinate 22,461,586 of CM019154.1, read as the reverse complement.
ATCGATTTTGCTTTGGCATGTTAGAAAAGCAATTGATTACATTCTCTGTTGGCATCTCTGTTTTACAATTCTCTTGGGAATCCATCTGCCAGTCACAGTCCTGGTAGTTCCCGAAGCTCCTCATATATATTATCTGTGGAGTGGCATGGAAGCTCAGTAAAATGTGACAACTTTTCTGGCTTTATTAGGCTGTTCTCAGGGCCAAACAATGAGTTGTTTAGCAGGCCATAAGAAGCTACCCATAGAGTTGTCTTCTCTGCCTGCTTCTTTTTCCCAAAAGGGGGAAAAGAAAGATGACAGAGAACAGTACCAAGAGCCCCAGTAACATATTTGTGCAAGATTGAAGCGTTCAAGAGGTTCTGGGTAGTCATCTAATTATACTGCCACAGAATGGCTAAAATGAAAACAATACCATGGAGAGGGAACAGAATAAATAATTTAACAGGGCACATTCATATCATGGTTAAAGACACATAGTGCTAATGCCCTCTGACACTGTATCCGGTAGATATCGCAGCCCATTTTTTTCAACCTTGCAAAGTTTCCTCTTATTTAAATAATTTTGTTTCCTTTTTATGAAGCTTCATGAGACAAATATCTTTATTCTGACTAGGATGGTGAAGACAGCCCTAATTCTACAAGGAATACAGGCTTGGAAGAATGTCTCTTCCCTTTAACAAATACAGGACCTTCTGTGCTTCCAGAAAGCTACCAGTATGAAATGGAAAAAATACCTTTCAGTCGAGCTCAGTCTTGGCTAAATAATGAGACCAATGAAGGTAGGCAATGCCACAGAGCTGACCTTAACTAATATGGTACCCAAGAGATAGTAACCTGAAGCTTTTTCATGTTAATGGGATGTATTCAGATATAGACATGAAAAATACATCAGTTATAAGCAACATAGTTATGAAGAAATTGATGTTTGCCAAAGGTTTTTTTTTCACTCATTGATCTAGGAATAGAAAATGGCACTGTATACAGATATACATCGTTTAACACAATACCTCAGCCTTTTTCAATTGGGTATATTCCAAATGGGTCCAATATTTTCATCAGGGACAATAGCTAGGAGAAAGACACTGAGTTGGAAACTCTGCAATATGTTTCATATGTTATCTGTAGTCCAGGAAACTATTGTAAAAGACAAGTATTAACTTCATAATTTTGTAAGTTTGAAGGGTCATAATATTTTCTTTCCCATATGTTCATCTGTGTTTTAAAAGTCCTCTTAAGTCAGTGTCTAAACTCACCCTGCTGATCATTCTGGTGCTAATTTGTTTATTTTCCCATTGTTTTTCAAAAATCATGAGGGCAGCTTAGATAGCTCCTGCCTCTTATCTTATAATAACCCTATGAAATGTTATTGTGAGACATGACTAGAACAACTTTCAAGTCTCATGAAAAGGTAACTAGAATTATTTTACATTTTAAACAAACGAGATTTCAAAGTGCAACCCTGATGTATGTAAAGAAAAACCTGAAACATTGCCAAAATCCCTCATGCTGCTTGGCTGGCAAGTGCTGATTTGTCTAATACTAAAGGCTGTGCTCAAATTATTGACTATGTTCTCTTAGGGAAAATTATCCAGGGAATAGGAAACATGTTAGCCAATAGAGCTGGATGATGCTGGCTGCACCTTGCTGGATATGCCAACCAAGAGCAAAATGAATTAGTGCTTCCAAAGAAAGAGACTAGAGAAGGAGCAAAATGCCTGGTTGCAAGCAGCTTGATTTTCTCCGTTTCCCATTAAACATAAATTGACTTTTTAGATTTCTGCCCGATAAGAAAACTAGAAAGTGGAAATTTAATTTCTTCTTTTTTTATATCTTTCTCCTAACTTTACCAAATCCCCCTTGTTTTTTGCACCCCATTCTCTGTTGCCAGTTGAAACAGAGTTTTTTCTCCCAGCTGTTTCTGCTAAACTGTCAAGTCAGGAGAAAGTATCTTGTCCAGACAACCTTCCTAAAATCTCTCTGCAAGCTTCTTGGGCCTCACTGCAAACTCCAAATGTAAACGCCTCACTTATTCACCAGGTAAGTGTTTCCATAATGACTTTGTCTCCCATATGTCCACCAAGGTTGAACCATATATAGACATGAGGAAAATGCTTCAGAAGTAAAAATAGACTTTGTGTTCTCCATTTAAAATAAATTTCAGATGCATACCAAATTATGCAATCCAGGTTAAAAAAATGGATGAGTCCTACCTATATAACATTGGGAGCCTTTTAATTAAACCTATGTATTCTAATAACCAGGAGGTCTGGCTATTAAATAAAACTACAATGAGAGTGTGAGCGGACCTTATATCCGAAAGTGTCTGAAAATTTTAAGACAGTGATGGAAGAGCAGGCTATTTATGGATAATATTGGGTGTGAGAAGAGACACCAAAAAGTTTTAGTCAACCAGGTTCCTTGCAATGATGTTAACACGCTATTGTTCTCAGCTGATATTGCTGACTGACAGCTAAGACAGCTAAGAATCAGAACTGTGTCCTCATATTAACTGGTTAGTGCTGCCAGATGAAGGTGGAGGCAAGGAACAGCCATCCGCTTTTGTTAGCTGATGTATAACATTGCAATTGATGCCCTATTCCTTGTGCTGAATATGAAGACTGATTTTGTTTCTTTTATTTCTTGGCCTTGCAGACCACGGAGAGTGACACTTCCCTTGATGATGGCAGGAGCAATAGCTCAGAAGGCAGCTTGCAGACCACACTGGAAGACAGTTTAAACCTTAGTGACTCACCCCAGTGCACCCTAGAACTCCCAGTAGTATTATGCCCAGTGCCAGCAGCCACCCAAAAAGCTTTGGTGGTCCCACTTTCCCCTGCCTCTCGAAGGCAAAGCATAAGGGGTCGTGGCATCTTCACTCTCCAGAACATCAGGAGACACCAGCGGAGCCACAGCAGTGGAGGAAGCACTAGCCCAGGTTGTACTTATCATGATTCCATGGACCCTTCTGATGAAGAAGGGATAGGGAGCAGCCTAAGGGGAGGAGGCAACAGCAGTGAGCAGTCAGAGACCTTCAGCAGTTTCTCTCTGACTTCTCTTTTTTCACCACCACCTCCATCTCAAGCTCTGGCACTTGTGAAGAAGTGCAACAGCACCAGCAGTCTCCATGCCAACTCTTCTTCACGGAGTTCTGCAGCAAATGAAGCCAAGCAGTTCTACTCAGTTGACCCAAGGGGGTTTTTATCCATGCCATCTTGGGTGACAGACTTCTGCAAGAACAGCCCTTCTCCGAGAGAGGGTGATGTACCAGGGGACTTAGACAAAATTGGAACTCCAGACCACACACCCCCAGTTCCTTCTGAGCTGCAGCTGGGGACCAGAGTCAGCAAGAGACATAGATGAGTCTCCCTGTGGCAGGGAGGAAGAATGAAATGTGAAAGAGGCTTGTTCTGGCTGCCACTTCCTAACAGCAGTTCCTAATGAGAGGACTGTGGAAAAGGAAAAAAGCAACCACACAAAATATAAATATGTATGTCTGTATGTGTGCACGTGTGTATGTGTGTCCGCTTGTGTGTATGTGTGGAAAACAAGACTTTTGTACCATACCTCAGAGACTTGAGAGAGTGATAGCAATATCAGAACATCCCACATTTGCAGGGTGCCATTACCTCTGCAAAGATGACAGTGGGATAAAGTTAAGAGGGTGAAGAAGACACTCCAACCAAATAACTAGCTGGCTGGATGCAGCTATTTAGCCCTCTGCATATACAAATATATATGTACAGATATATAGAATGATTTATTTATTTTTTTTACAGAGAGCTTAGGACTTCCAGAAAGTGCTGAGTATGAAAAGGGCAGGGTCTTGGGAAAAATAACTTTAAAATGAAATGAGGAATCCAGCCAGATTTTTAGGGCTCGGGTATCTCTTTCAAGCAAAATTGCATAATTTGTGTTGTGTCTTGTGGGGTCGTGATGATGGTGGTAGTAAAAACTATGATCCACATCTTGGCAGGCGGGTGGGGGAGCTAGTTATATGAAGATACTCTTTGGAGATACTTCGGGGGGGGTGCAACAGCATCTGAAGCACAGCTTTGTTAAACTCCTCAGGTAGCATCAGTGAAATTCTCAGACTCCTTAAAAGTGAACACATCCTATAGAAAAGTCGATGTGGGCTGTGTAAGATTGAAAGTACTAGGTGGCCTTCCCCAGTTGGACACCCTCCGGAAATTTTAGTTGCCACAGGGTAACAAGAAGAACCAGGAGGTAAAAGCAGAAGCCACATGGCAAATTATTCGGTGCTCTGATTTTCATTGATTTGTGCTTTGTTTGTTTGTTTGTTTGGGGGAGGATTTAGAAAGAAAGCTACATTGGGAAAACCACTTTGTACTGCTTAGGGATCAGGATTTGTAGTTTATTTTGTTTACTATTCAATATTTGTGGGGAAAATTCTATTTTAGAAGCCCAGGGGTGCAAAAAGTATCTCTGAAGAAAGGTATGCTATTTTTTACAAATATATTGAAAGGAAAAAAAAAGCTAGAGAATGAGGAAGAAGTGTAACAAGCTGATTGTATCCAACATAGGCCTGTTATTTTGATCCTTCCAGAACCATTTCTATGTTTCCATAAGAAAAGAACACAATAATGCCTTTCATGGCTTTCTTAGCTAAGTTAAGGGAGTGTCCCTTAAATAGTATCAGATGAGATGCCTCCAGCCATTCTAAGAATGCAAAGCAATTGATTAGCATTTTTTTTACTGATAATCAGGCCAAGCTGCATGTCATGATTTGACACTGCATGTAACTTTCTGAAATTATAGATAATTGCTAGAATGGAAGAAGCAAAACTGGAACCATAATATAAAAGGAGAAAGAAATCCAGAAATCTCTGTCAAATCCATTACTAGATTGGGAGGCGGTGATTTTGTACGACATTCCTGACAAAAATTCCATTTCACACATGTGGGAGCTGATATTTGAAATGAAAAAGAAATTAGCATCAGTGAGAGCATCTCTTTTAAGCCAAGCAATAGTTTCATGAATAGAGTGGCACTGGAGAAAATACTATGCTCCCAATTATGATCCAGCTGCTATTTTCTCTTTTAGAATAACAGCATACTATCTATTTAGTGTCATGTGTTATTTGGCCTTAAGTGAGGATGTGTATGCATGGCTGTATATGGAGGATGGAGTGCTAGAGGCAGAAGACTGGATAGCTGAAACTTGCTCAGTTATACGGCATCTGGGATCATTCTCACAATAAACCACATTTTCAGCAACTCGGTCACTTTCAAGATACCTTTTTATCATAATGTTTCCATTATTAGCCAAGCCATCAAGCAGAAAGCCTGGCTTCTGAAAATACTATCATTTTCTATTGCAAGGCAAGAATTCAATAATCATAGGTATAATTCCCAAATTATTTTGTTATTGACGCTCCAAAAAATCTGGCAACTTAAATGACTTGGACTGGGCTGTGATATACAGAAATGGGCAGTTGAAGGTTTTCCACAGCATGAAAGTATTCTATTTGGTAGTTTGTTGCTGTAGATTGAAGTACTCTTAAGGACGGATCCAGGCAAGGACTGACTGAAAGTTGGCAACTGATTTAAAGTGCTCTGGGGGAAAATGTTAACAGGAAATCTCCTTTCCTTGTAACTTGCTCATCTTCCACGAGAGGCTCAGTCCATATCCCAAGATTGGAAAGGTGGGAGTGGGGGAAGGGAGAGGGAGACTTCTCCCTGGGGCTGAAGTATTTTTTTTCCCTGAAAAATTGAGTCAGTCACAGTTGATTTAATAACCGACCTTTACACACTTGGGCTCAGCATCAAGAGCCTTTCAACAGTAACGACTTTAGCAGAGAATTTTAGAAGACATGGCAGTGCTGATTTGTATATCAGATGGCTGCTTTGCTTTTAGTGTAATGAGTCAATGAATACCAAATATGTTACAATGGGCAGGAGACAAAATCATGATGAATGCATCTCTTGAAAAGTAATGAGTGTGTTTTTAGAGACTACAAAACTGAAATGAAGAGTGACTAATGCAGAAAAGAAGGAAGGAGTTCCTGACCACTTCAGAGAAGGATCAAGGTCTTCATTAATAAAGCAATAATAGTCCTAATTTTAAATGTTTTGTGTGTGCGTCTGTGGGTGCGTGCACACATGCACATTAGTTTGTAGCATACTTTCTGCTTGTTCTTTATGAAGCAGAAATGATGGGTAAAAAAAGCAGACCTCTTAAATGTTTTTGAAAGGACAAGGAAGCCATCCATATCAATATATAGGAAAAAACTGAAATGAGCTTTGTCACTACTCCATCTGCAGACCCAGTTATTTCTTTTTATCATAACTCCATGACTATTTGCAGTTATGGCAAAGCAGTTAAATGATAACTTTAGCTGCAATGCAGAAACCAACCAAGGCACTGCAGTTTCAGTCTGCCAGCCAAAAGAGCTGTGTAAATCTTTTCCAATAGTAGATAGGAATTTCATGTCCTGGTGGGATCCTGTCTGCTCAGATGTATGGGAATGTAAGTTATATAACTAATATAACTTTCTCATTTGTATGTGTTGCCAGCATTGTTTCAGATTGTCATGATGTGAGATGAATGTTTGACATTGAATTTGTGCTTAATTGTACTTAAAGAGTCGAGAGACCAAAAAGAAAACTTACATGCATAGAAAGTGTTTGCACAGTCTGTGATTTGGACAAATGTAGCCTTAAAAAGATAGGAAGATAGTTATGAAAAGGAGCTGGGAGCTTGTGTAGGATTGGAAGTGACCAAAACTCTGAAGGCTTTCACAAGAGAAGAGAGACCGCAATTTCTCCCTGACCACAATTTTGTCCCTGCATCAGGTTTATACTGCAATTTTCATTTTGACTGAACAGTATATAATTTTATGTAATATGTTACTTATAGAGCCCTATAAGTGACCTACAGACAGTATGACAGCTCTGAAATGTGTGTCACTATAGAGTCCAATCCTATGTATGTTTATCACATTTAAGTTTCATTTTCCAACAGTGTTGGGGTGATGGGTCTCCAACATTCATGTTTGAGAAAACGTCGTCTTACAATTTCGGGCAGGTTATATTTAAGAACACAAAATTAAATTACTTTCTGCTAAAGTTCTAAGTTGGATTACATTTTTTAAAAAAAGAACAAACCTGAATTAAAGAATAATAACATCTGATGACATTAATATAAAATTATATTCCTAACAATGAGAAGTTGGGGATAAGCCTAGATCTGGCCACAGATGCATTGTAATCTGATGCAATTTACAGAATGAACTAATATTCTGTTAGGATGTTATTAACTGAGCAATTAACTGAGTGTGTAATACTCAGTGGCATTCCAAGATTTGATCACCCAAAAACTATTTTAATATCAGTCATATCACATAAGAAATTAGAGAAGCACTTTGCTGATACCAGGAGCCAATTCATCTTCAGGGATATAATTCTAGATACCAATTCATACCTTAATCATACCAAATTTCTTCAGAGAAAGCATGTAGAATTCACAGCTGATCTTAAATCATATGGCAATTCATGAAAGAAGGAGGTGTCCTGAATAATCATTAGCTAACAACACATTGAATCCTAGTTTCCAATTTATATGGAACTGACACATGTACATTAGTGTTTCTCATTGTAGAAAACTTTTCTGTAATATGAAGACCAGATCTTCAGCAAAACTTGGAGAAGGGAGAGAATACTTGCCACACTTTAGGCATTGAGCTCTACATGTGACCAAGCATCTAAACTGATCCCTCCTGATGACCATCTAGTATTCTGGGCCATAGTTTTTCTGTGATTTCTAGATAGGATATTCTAATCTCATCACAACAACAAAAATGTCACAAAAGTCTACGTCACATGAACATGCTTCAACATTCTGGCCAGTTTCATACTAACATATTTCAAGAAGCATTTTTCTCATTTTAATAGGCTTGAATCAAATTGAGCAAATTCTGTGATTCTGGACTCATCTCCTTTGTGTTTGCATGTGTGTCTGTGTTTTCAGACACTTTATCACTTACTTTAAACTTTTAGAAGTAGGGGGGTTCTTTCCACCAGGAATTGCAAGATGATTCTGTTTGTGATCCAAAGATGCTTAGCCAGATGTCTAGATTTAAAGCAAAATTTTCCTTACCCACAAATAGATACAAGATTGCCTTCTTATTTTAGTGTGTGCCTATGCGGCAGATGTCTTGAATTATAAATGCAGGAAATGAATAGAACTAATTGAAAAAATTAATAATTTCAGTTATGAACTGTAGAATGTATGTTGGCTTTGTTTCAGGTAAAATTTATTTTTATTTTTTAAAGGTGCTACTGCTTATTCATGACAATAGAAGTCCCAAGTAGTTTGCATTATATTGTATATCATTTGAACATATGATAGCAGAGACATCTTCATGTCATCAACTACATCCTACTTTTCCTTCAAAAACTGGATTCTTTTTGCTTATGTTTTATTTCACTACACAAGCAAAGAAAAAAAATCTGGCTTAGCCTAGGAAAGGCTGGTTACTATGGCAACTGAAGACGAAGTTATCTTTAGAGAATATTTTGTCTCTTGCTTTTAATTATTTACTAATGGTTTTGAAGAAAAAAGAGGAAATATCTATTCTTCCCAGAGAGAAGTTATTAAAATGCAACAAAATTGGCTCTCTGTGCATATTATCTTAGAACAAGGCTTCCATGCCATATTTGAGAATTGGGTGTTGAGGAAAAAAACTGTTTATACCTGGTTGGTTTTATTTTCTTCAGTGGCTCTTTAGTCCAGTCCCTTTAATGGGGATTTCCAAAAGTCTCTGCAGCTCCTCTCTGTTTCTGTGTTCATTTTAGAATCTCTTCAATCACAGAAACCTCATATGGAGGAAGTTTCATTGCAATTCTTCCTCAGTAAATGAAATTTTAAAAAGCACCACAAGAGACAATTGCACTTTGTGTAGAAAGTTTTGAAGATTAAAGTATTGCCTTTTGACAAAAATTATTGTAATCTGGTGTCATTTTTTTTCCTGCTCTTCAGAGGACAGCGATTTGCTTCAGTTCCACTGGAGTGGGGCACTTAATGGAAATCCGGGAATTAATGGCTCTCCTACTTAAACTGCAGAAGGGAAGGGATGAGTTTTTCCAGCATATTAACAATTGAAATAAGTTGTCTGAAGGTGGCTTCTTCAGGGTTAGAGAAAGTTAGGTAACAGAATCTATTAGTTTTTGATGGGGATTGAACAGCTGAACCAGAAGCAAAATTTTAAAAGCTCAGCTACCCTTTGTTTTCTGCCCATTTATAAGCCCTATAAGTTACAAAAAAAAACTATCAAGCAATTACCATGGATAGTTTTAACTTGAATAAAGCAGATGCAAGCATGCCAAACTCCAGCTCAGAAATTGAGCAAGATCCATATGCATAGGAAGTAGGGAGGACTCCTCTCAGTGATGGTGAAAATTTTAAAAAGGTTGTTCCCCTAATGTTTTTAGTGGAATGATTCTTGAGCTCCTATTTAGCTCTGCGAATAGTGAATATTTTCTGCATTAAGGTAAGAAACATTTAACATCTTTCAGTGTTTCATCTTTTTAGGTCTTTGGACTTTTCAGCACTGGGTCACCCCTTTGATTTAGAACTGAATATTTTTGCTTTCAATCTATAAAATGTTTTATAAAACATTAGATAAAATATGGGGAACAGCGATCTGCTTGCCTGGTTAAGCAATATATGGGAAGACTTAGTGCTCTATTCACATCTATTCACAATCACTTGTAGTTTAGACCTAAACAATTGCTTAGGTTTGCAAGCTGTTTTAAATCACACATAAAGCTTAAAGCCTTTATTCTTCCTAAAAACATTGAATCTGACAATTTGAATGTATGTACATTGTGTATCAGGGGTGTCAAACTGGCAGCCCGCGGGCCGGATGCATCACACACATGCCACACCCACCCCAGCTCCGTGAATGGGAAAAACATAGTGAAATGTCATGTGATGGCAATGTGACACCATGAGTTTGACACCCGTGGTGTAGATGATTGCTGATGAGGAAAATGCAGCATGGAGTTTGCTGATGAATTTCTTAAGGCCTGCTGAATTAATAAGGAGCAGTACTTCCAGAATTAAATCCATCTAAATTAAAAAGAGGTGCATTTCACTCTTTTCTTAATCAAAGAATAGTCAAATCTTTACTCCAGAAAAATGAAAAAAGAATGCACTTATTAAGGAATAGAAGGTTTTAATTTCTTACGATGCATTTATCTTTCTCCTACTTTACTTTGACTGTGAGTTGTCATGGGTTAAAAGATGGAAACAGCAATGGAAGAATCAATCCATTGAATTTCTTTATTTCTCATTTTTCCAATCTTAAATGTTTTCTGAATGGTTAAAACTTTTTACATGTTTACAATGAAAAATATCCATATGGTTGCACAGGTTTTATTTACAATATATGCAAGCATTTCTAAATGTCGTGTATTTCTGAACATTATTTACACTAATAATTTTCTTTGTATATTCACCCCAATATACCTATTTTAACCATTTTTTTAGTTAAGAATTACATCATAAATTTAAAGAACTGAATTGTTAAGGATAACTGATTTGGGGGCCACATATTAAACCCAAATTACTATGGTAATTATTCCCTATTTATTTAGAGAGAGCATATTCAGATTGCTTTTAAAAGAACCTACAGCTTTACTATTACTTGCTTTTCTTTTTTCTTCCATGAGAATTGTCAGACTAAACCTACTTTTTTTCTACTGGAAAACTAATTTTTTAAAATCTCCCAGATGCTATTGGACAAAAACCACTTTTTTTTCAACTCTGTAGTTATTTAGAGAATATCTTGTATATTAAAGCCAAATTCGGCATCTTCACCCTTTTTTATCAGGCCCATAGCATTCTATCACATTGTTTAATGTTGCACTTGTTAAATTTCCCAATTTTAACTCTAGCAGAAATAAACTGAGTAGCAAATGTTGTGTGAGATTTTGCACTCTTTATATGGTCTCTCCTCATTTGCAACTGACAACAATACAAACATGCCTTAGAAACATTTCCCTCCCTACCATATTCTATGATGTTCCCATGATCTCACCTCCAGTCCATGAGTCAGACAGGCCTCGGTTATCCCTGGCTGTAGAGTTGTTGAAACTTTTCCCCCTTAAGCCAGTAGCATGCAACAGCTACAAAGTGTATAAAATCTGTTCTGCTCTGGAATATGTTATGTCAAGTGATGCTTGGCAAATGGATCGAAGCCACAGGTATTGACTGTTACAGACAGGTAAGCATCCCCCCATCTGGGCTCCAGTCAGCCTCATGTGTTCACAATAGTGCTCTTGCTTCTGTATAGAACTGTTACAATAGCACTGTACCAATGGTTTATCAGAACTGTGCAGTACTGCAAGATGGATCAGGCAGTTGTACTGACTCAAATAGCAATATAGTGATTTAAATAACCCAACGGAATAATATAATATTAAAATAATGGGAGCCAATATTTCCAGATGATTTCCAGATGACAATATTTCCAGATGATTTGCAGATGACAAGCAGAGCAAACACTTTTCTTCAGAGAAGTTTGGAAATCCCACAAAAAGAAAGGACAGAGCAGGGCAGAAAAAAGAAAAGAACGGAAAGAGCAATCCTAAGGAAAAAGGCTGCTTGTGCTTCATTTTCCTCTGTGACACCAATCATTTTTATCCTCTTTTTTAACTTTATCCAACTCAGGTTATGACAGAATAGAATGCAGTAAAAGGACATGTGAAGAACTTTGTCTAGAGATGATGGACAGGATCTTCCTTGCCCCACTCCCACTGCATTGCTCTGACAGTTTTTTCTCTGCCAATGGAGAATGTACTGAAATGGGAGAGCAGCCAAGCCAGAGGACTCACCAGTCCACCTCCCTGCCATAAGCTGTATGCATAAAATCAGGACAGCACTGTTAGCGGGGACTGGAAAAAGTAGGAAAGAGACTAGGAATAAGAGCTGTACATTTTATCGCGGTTTAGTTTTCTGCCACCTCAAGGTCAAATAGCATTTTTGCAATTGAAGCTGTCTGGGCTAGCCAAACCAAAGTTCAAGTCCTTTATGTTTGTGACACTAAGTTAATAATTACATCACCAAAATACTAATAAAAGACTTAGGTTATGTGGTATAATACATGTATAGCCCTTGGATTCTGCCTTGATATGTAGGAGCATATATACACATCTCTACTTTAAAATGGCCTGCCAGTTACAAACTGTAATCACATTGAAGTGGCTAATGTGTCAATGTCAGTGATTAGAATTTGCTGTGATACTTGCAAAGAAGCAAGAAACTGTATGGAATTAAAGAACACAGATTTGTGTCAGCTTATTATCAGCTCTTTACAAGCTTTCAACTGTTCTGCCTTTGTTGCCTCATTTCAGTCCTTTTCATGGCAAATGGAAAAGGCTGAATCACATCTTAAGCAAACAGCACCCATACACTGATATTAGAAGCATTTATTTGTTTTCAGAATGTATGGAAACCAAGCATTGACAGGGATTTAGGATTGACTGAGGAGTTTTATTGCAGTTTGTAAGTATCTTCACACTGAGATGCTGCCATGGACTAAAGATTCCTGTTTCAGTAGCTGTTGGATTGGCACTGGAAAGACCCACGTTCAAATGCATTTCCCAATGCAGAAATTTGCTTGGGTGACATTGGGGCTACTCTCAACTCAAACTTCCCACAAACTTGTTATGGAGATAATGGAATCAGGGACAATATGCATATTGCTTAAGCTCTGGAACAAAATGTGGAATTTAAATATGTATGTTTTGAACAGATGAAAGCCAAACATATACTAACATTTGAAAGGTAATGCTAAGTTTTTCAGAATGGTGGAGAGTTGGGATGTCTCACCTTGTGAGATCTGAGATTAGAAATCCAAGTGGTGATTGACTTGTGATTGAACTGTGTTGCCAAGCCATCATAAGAAGACAAAGTGCTTTTATTAGTGGGCACAATACAAAACTGGCATAATCATTGTGGAGGAGATTTTGATATGGAAAGGAGGCTGCTGAAGAAAGAACAAGAAGAAAGCAAGGTGTGTTCCCAGTATGTTGAATACCCACAGTGCTTACTAAAGAACTGAAAATAATTCAGAGGTATTTATATAGAAAATGTGAACTATGGAAGCCCCACTTCTTAAGCTAGTGGAATTTTGTTTTAAATCATTGTAGCAATCGGATGCCCTGCATGCAATTTTAGACTTCGAGTGGTGTGGCAAGAAGCTGAAAATTTGAGACAAAATACCTGGAAGATGCAGATTAGTATGCATTTAAGTACCATCGATTTAAAAAAGCCAATTTAGATTATTGATGGATTTCCCATTTGAAATTAATATATTTCCTGAATGAGCATGTGTTCTTAGTGGTTTCTCAAAAATATTAGGAGATATTAGTCTGAAGTTATATTGGGTTTCTTTATTAAACTTTCTGGCCATGTGGCTGTTTGGCTATTTTTAACTGTATGGTGACACTTTGTTGATCTGATTTGAAGGTTGCATCCAGAACATTTCAGATGCAACGAAAGGGATTAACAGTTATTTGGCAAAAATTGTCTCTCCATGAGGTGGAAAGTTACAGTTCATATGTTTTGATTATCAGAGTTGTAAAAATAGCCATAAATATTCATACAATAAGAACTGAACAAATTGCAGACGGAGCTCAAAAGTAAGAGTGCATAACCAAAAATATAAAAATGATTCATATGAGCTTATAAGCTGCATGATCTCTTAGCCATCAGGAGAGAGGTGGTATTCAACTGGTTCGCACCAGTTCTGGAGAACCTGTAGCGGTGATTAGGCATGGGTCGCGGAACCGTTAGTAACTTCTGGCTGGCCATGCCCTCGAACAGGTTCTCCAGTTGCTGGTCGCTCAGTTGCCCCACCTACCTGATGCTCACTCATGCCGCTCGCTTGCTGCTGCTCGCCCCGCCCAGTCACTCCTCCCTTCCTATGTGGCACGCTGGGCCCTCGTGGCTTGCCTAACCTGACTTCCCCACATGACGCCTGTGCCCCAACTGAGCAGCCCTGAACTACCTGCCCTGCTCACAGGTAAGTCTTCGAGTCGCACTAGACCCTCACCCACTGCATGGGACCTTTCCATGCCTCCCCCCCACCGCCTGGGACCTTTCCGGGTGGGAGGAGGCCAAGGTGGGGCACCGGGCCAGTCCAGGGGGGCAGTAGTGGTGGCAGCGTGGCTATCTGACCTCCCAGCCCAGCAGAGAAAGTGGAGGAAAACTGAAGGGGAAGCCTTTGCTTTCCCCCTCCCTTTTGGGGCGCACCCACCTGCCACCACCGCTCACCATTGCCCATGTGCTTTGAAAGGGAGGGCGGATGGATGTTCCGGGACTGCTGCTTGCTTCATTGTCCCACCGCTCACTGCTCATAAGTTCTTCCCAGAAAAGAGGTGTGTGTGTGAGATAGAGACAAGGAAGGGAAGGGAGGGAGGGAGGGAGGGAGGGAGGGCAAGAAGGAAAGAGCAAGAAAGGAAGAGCAAGAAAGAAAGGAAGGGAGAGAAAGAAATAAAGAGGAAAAAAGAAAGAGAAAGAAAGAAAAATAGGAAGAAAGAAAAAAAGAGGAAGGGAGGAAGGGAAAGAAGGAAAGAGCAAGAAAGAAAGAGGAAGGGAGAGAAAGAGAAAGAAAGAGAGAAAGAAAGAAAAAAGGAAGGGGGGGAGAGAATACTCTCTGCTATTATTTTTAATTGTTCCATTATTTATCATATATTAATATTTTGCACTGTCCCTACACCTAAAGTGATTTTACTGCCTTTCTTTTGCCCAGGTATTTTTCAGGGTTTACACGTCAAGTGCGTTTAATAGAGTTAAAAGGGACTATGGAGGTCTTCTAGTCCAACCCCCTGCTCAGGCAGGAAAACTCTGAGGATGCCAAAATCTGAATAGAGGTCCTGGGAAAGGTGTCAGAATAACAGAATAACAGAATAACACTTAGAAAGGGACCTTGGGGGAAACTCTATACCATTTCAGAGAAATGGCTGTCCAGTCTCTTGTTAAAAACTTCCAGTGTTGGAGCACCCAGAACTTCTGGTGGCAAGCAATTCCACTGGTTAATTGTTCTCACTGTCAGGAAGTTTCTCCTTACTTTTAGGTTGCTTCTCTCTCTGTTCAGTTTCTATCCTTCTGGTGCTTTGGAAAATACATTGCTGCCCCTTCTTTCTGGCAGCCCCCCTAAAAGCCTGTTGCCTATCATCCTCTTGGGCAAAGCATGTGAGCCATTCCTCCTTTCAGTGGTCCATGAAAGTACAACTATAGATAGATAATAAAGTCAAAAAAAGGTGAACAACATTTTTACACAACTATAGATACATTGAGGCTGGGTGTGACAAGGAATGGCTGGGAGGGGAGGGGTCAGGCGAGGCACCCCTTGACATGAGTGACATTGAGTTGGCCACACCCACCCAGTCACATGACCACCCCAGTCACATGGCCACCAAGCCACGCCTGCCCAGTCATGTGACCCTAAGCCACGCCCACTAAATAAGCCACGTCCACAGAACCAGTAGTAAAAAAATTTGAATCCCAACACTTGCTCAGGACCTACTTCAGCCTGTATTTGGAAAATGGAGGCAGTAGATGAGGCTCAGAACAGATTCTGCACCCACCACCTCTGCTGCTTGCTTGCTTCATTGATATGCTGCCCATTTTACTATTGAGTGACTCTGGGCAACTTATATAAAGCCAATCTTCTTGCATTCTCTTGCTTGAAATATATACATTGCATTTGCAATCATGTAGCCTCACCTTTGTTAATCTACACAAGAATCTTATCTGCTAAGAAAGTCAGTAAGTCAGCCAAAGCTATCCAGTTAAATCTATTGGGATTTTGAATTTTAGCCTGTAACCTGAAAATGTAAATCAGACCTGATGTCATTTTTGGTGCAGGGGCCTTTTGTTTCTTTTCCTTACAGCTCACCTATTTCAAGTGGATAGGCAACAACACAAGTCTGCAGTCTCTTGAATTCCAAATGATGCAATTTTGTCATTTTCACACCACAAAGCTGACTTTATAGTGCGCTGACTTCAGAGGGATTTTTTTTTTCATTTCTAATGCTCATCTCAGCATGTAAAGGGTTTGCCTTCTACATTAAAGCATGTGTGATGGCTATGGCTACCCCTAAAGAACCCAAATATCCATGACAAATGAGAGTTTCTATAAGATAAGACCTTTAATATTTTAGGGACCTTATTCAGGGATGTGGATTCTACTGGTTCTATCTGGTTCGATAGAACCCCTTGTTAAGTTTCTAAGCAGTTCCGGTAGAAGCAATCTCCTTTTGTTTTTTTCCACCCTTATTGCATTCTTGGCAGACAGCCTAGACTTCCTGTCTCCAGAGCTTTTGGGGCTTGGCTTTCTTAAAGGGGAAGGATTGTTTTAAGATTTTTACACTGCTGTTGGGAGGAAATACTTCCCTGGACAATCAGCACTTTGAAGAAATAATTGAATAATGAAGCAAAGCTTTTAGTGACAGGTAACCAAGATGAGTGACATTCAGCAAGGCTTCTTGGCTAGCTAGAAAGATTGACATTCAAACATGAATTTACATACTCTGAGTTTTGATCTAAAACTAGTTTTTGGTGAAGGTTAATTCTGTGCTTGGTGATGTTTAATCCTATGTTTATTCATAGGATAATTTTCCCTATTCAGCTTCAACAAGCAACAGCTACTGTTGTGATTTAATTATTTGTTTTGTGTTTGAATTTTTTCTTGCTTCATGGTTTCTTTTTCTATCTGGGGAGGGGGTCTCCCTTCACTGCTTTACTACTATCTGGCACTGTCCTTTTGGGGTATACTTCCAAGAGGCAGGATGCAAGCTTGGCCCTGATTTTTTTTACTGCCTTTCTGGGGGGCATGTGACCTTTCCTTAAATCTGGATGATTTTCTTAGGATATCTTGTGAGGTGAGTGACACCAGCTAGTATTTTTAAATGGTGCAAATGGATCTAAGGATTGCTTTTCCTGGATGTGCTTTTTCTGGAGAGCTTAAATGACCTCTATGCTAAAGGGTTTCACTTTATGAGCAAGAGTTGGCTGCTTGACAGTTATCACTGCATTTTAACTATTTTCATTCCTCAAGGTGCTCTGGCACCCTATCTGATTTGTAACTCTGGCTTGCAGGTATTTCTAATCTAATGATTGGTATTTAGGGCAGCTTTTTACAAGCAAAGAAGCTTTTTGTATTTTTGTACAGGTAATCCTTGACTTACAACAGTTCATTTAGTGACCATTCAAAGTTACAATGGCACTGAAAAAAGTGACTTATGACCATTTTTCACACTTATGACTGTTGCAGCATCCCCACTGTCATGAGAGGCCAGGCGAGGAGAAGCGCCCCTTGACATGAGTGATGTCGAGTTGGCCACACCCACCCAGTCACATGACTACCAAGCCACACCCACCAACTAAGCCATGCCCACAGAACCGGTTGTTAAAAAAACTGAATCCTACCCCTGACCTTATTACATATTTGAGAATCAGTAACCATCCAGCAAGATAGTTAAATGCAAATCCCAGAGTCTGCATTTTATTCAGAAATATGAACTTTATAAACCAAAACATCAACTCATGTTGAACTTTAAAATCCTAAAATACCTGGGATATTGTAAAATGGCCAAAATTACCATCATGAAAGCAATGTACCCTGAGCTTAACTATCTTACAATATGATTTTTAATTTTTAAAGAGTGAGTTAAACAAATTCATGGAAAGATAAATTTAGTTGTGGACATTAGCCATGAAGGCTGTATGTAATCAGTAAATTCAGACACATCATCCCTCTTAATATAAATCCCCATGGAGCAACAATGGAAGAGGTATATTGATTTGACAGCCTTCTCAGATATTAAATCATCTCTTGTCAACATGTTCCTCTTCCTGATGACTTCCAGAAACCTTCCTCTGCTATGCTATGTTCAGAATGAAACCATAAATTATTACTCTTCAGCCATTCCTCAAAATATAGAAGAAGAAAGCAATCAAACAAAACCTCCTTCAGCATGGAAGACAGATCTGGATGCTATGGATATAGTGTGAAATAATCAGCCCTCTCAGATAAACCAGAACGGAAACACCACTAGAAGGACTAATTCTGCTTTATTGTAAGGCTACATTAACAGAACTTTGCAAGTCTGAAAGTACAAACTTCCCACCTCCACTTTTTTTTATAAAAAAGTTTTTTATTTTTGATACAAACATACAAACAGGACATGCAAAACATAAAAACCATCTTCCATATATACATACAGTGTGTCAGTTGGTTACAAATCCTTTGTGTCATCCTTTCATATTCATCACTCACAATTTATCAAAAAGAAAATTTCTCATATTATCAATAAAACATTATGTATTTATCAATTATTACTTGTGTACAATTAAACTATTTATTTCATCATATATACGAGATATATTTTGAATCTAAAATTTATGTTATACTTTCATCCAATGGTTATATATATCAACATTATATTTTATATCAGCCTATTATATTTCTATTACAAAATTATATAGTCTATTGCATTACCAAGTCTTTTTATCCAACCATTGATAAAACAAATCCCATATCTTGTAAAATTGTTTATCTTCTTGTTCTCTAATTTCAAATGTCAATTTACTCATTTCAGCACAGTCCATAATTTTCCTAATCACTTCCTCCTGCATAGGTATTTTATCATTCTTCCAATTTTTGGCAAATACAATTCTAGCTGCTGTTAAAACATTTACAATCAAATATTTCAACTCTTTATTGTAGATATCTGGTATAATTCCAATAAAAATATTTCTGGTTTCAAGTCTATGTGTTGTTGTATCATTTTTTCCAACCATATGTGGATTTTAGTCCAATATCTTTTTGCATCCGAACAAGTCCACCACATATGGTAATATGATCCAGGTATCTGATGACATTTCCAACATTTATCCGATTTATTCTTAAACATTCTTGCAATTCTCATCGGGGTAAGTGCCACCTGTAAAACATCTTATACAAATTTTCTTTATAAGCAGTTGACATTGTCATTTTATAATTCTGGGACCATAATTTTTCCCATTTCTCTAGATCAATCCCATATCCAAATTTTTCCCCAAGCAATCATTGTTTCTTTAACTTGTTCCTCTTCCATTTTAATTTCTAAAAATATCCATAAAGTTTTTAATCACCTTTTCATCAGTACCCATCAATATTTTGTCTAGCCCAATCTGCTTGTTATAAATACCTTCTACTTTAATATCCTTATCAAATCTAGATTGTACTTGCAAATATGAAAACCAATTCATTTTATACCTTGTTCTTCCAACACTTGCATAGATTTAAGTTCACCCCTTTCATTCAATATCTCACCATATCTAACTGTTTGTTCCTTTTTATATATTACTGGATATGAAAAGGCTTCAATAGTAGATATCCATATTGGATTTTCAAGTAATGTTGTTTTTAATCTTCTCCCAGTTTAAAAACAAAGCTTCTCGAATATAATGTCTTCTAAAATACCCTTGTGTTTTAGTTCCCTTATACCAAAGGAATGCATGCCACCCCAATAACAAGTCATGTCCTTCTAGAGTCAATAATCTAGTATTCCTTAGTGTTATCCAATCTTTTACCCACATCAAATTTGCCACCTGATAGTATAGTTCCCAATTGGGCAAAGCAAACCCTCCTCTTAATCTTGCATCCTGCAATAACTTAAGTTTTATTCTTGCTTTTTTGCCTTGCCATATATATTTCAACATCATTCGATTTAGGTCTTGAAAAACTCTTTCCCTAATCTGATTGGAATTGTCTGGAATAAGTATAGAATTCTAGGCAATACATTCATCTTGATTGTTGATATTCTCCCAATCAACGATAGTTGTAAGTTTTTCCATTTTTCCAAGTCTGTCGCTATCTGCTGTTTAAGTTTAATGTAATTATCCTCCTTCAGTGTACTACATCTTGCTGTAATATATATCCCTAGATACTTAACCTTACTTGTGACCTGTATTTCTAAAGCTTCTTCCAATTCTTTCTTCCGTCTCGCTAACATATTCTTTGTTAATATCTTTGTTTTGTCTTTATTAATTTTCAATCCTGCTACTTCTCCATACTCTTCTATTCTTTCAATTAGCTTAAGCGCTGATTCCAGTGGGTCCTCTAATATAAATACCAGGTCATCTGCAAAGGCTTGTAACTTATATTCTTCTCTTTTAATTTTCATTCCTTTTATTTGTTTATCTTCTCTAATACACCTGTTTAACACTTCTAAGGTTAACACAAACAGCAGGGGCGACAGTGGGCAGCCTTGTCTAGTCCCTTTTCTTATATTTATAGGCTCTGTCAATTCTCCATTTATCAAAACCCTTGCGGTTTGTTCAGAATATATAGTCTCAATATACGTATAAAATTTTTGCCAAAGCCCATTTGTGTCAATTGTAGTAACATGAAGCGCCAACTCACATTATCAAAGGCTTTTTGAGCATCCAGAAACATCAAGGCCATTTGCTTTTCAGGATGTGCCTCATAGTACTTCAGAGTGTCCAGGATTATTCTCATATTTGATTTGTCTTTTTGGCAGAAACCCATTTTGATCAACATGTATAAAGTTGTTTAAGTATCTTTTCAGTCTTTCTGCCAAAATTGAAGCAAAAATTTTATAGTCTGAATTTAATAGGGAAATAGGCCTATAATTTTTAACTTGTTGTAAGTCTGTGTCTTCCTTCGGTATAAGTGTGATATAAGCTTCTGACCAAGTCTTTGGTATTCTCTTCTCTTGCATGACTTCATTCATAACTTCTAATAATTGGAGGTTTAACACCTCCTGAAAAGTCTTATAAAATTCCACTGGTAAACCATCCGGGCCTGGTGCTTTCCCTGTATTTTGTTTCTTTAAGGCTTCTGTTAACTCCATCATTGTTATATTCTCTTCTAACATTATTTCGATATCTTTAGGTATCTGTGGTAACTTTGCCTTTTGTATATATTGTTTAATTTTTCTTCTTGAATACTCTCTTGATAGTACAATTTTCCATAATAGTCTTGTATAATTCTTTTTTCCTTCATTTCCGTAACAAGGATGTCCTTCTTCATCTATTAAATGGCTAATTTTCCTTGATTCTTTTTCCTTTCTTAATTTATAGGCTAACCATCTTCCTGGTTTGTTTGCATCCTCAAAATAATTCTGTTTAGCATTTTTAATCTTTTGGGCTAGCTCTTCTTTTTCCATTAATTCCATTTTATGTTTGGTTATATCCATTTTGATTTTAACATCTTTTTTTTGTGGAAATTTCTGTAGTTCTTTTTCCAGTTTTTTATATTCTTCTTCTAATGTTTTAAAAGTCTTTTTTGTTTGATATTTCTTTTCCTTGTATAATCAATTATCAAGCCTCTTGTATAGGCCTTCATCGTGTCCCAGAGATTCTGTAATGATGTATCCTCTTTCTTATTTTCTTTAAAAAAGAATACCAGTTCTCTCTCCATTTTCTGTTTAAAATCTTCTTCCTTTAATATCTTATTGTTTAATGTCCATCTAGATCTCATCTTTTGTCCTTTCCAAATAATAATCATTGGATTATGATCGGTCCAAATACTTGCTTCTATTTCAATTTTTTTATATTAAAAATAGATCAGCTGATGTCCATATCATATCTATTCTTGACCATGATTCATGCCTGTTTGAGTAAAATGTATATTGTTTATTTCCTATATTTCTCTCTCTCCATGCATCTTTTAAATTTATTTCTTCTATCATTTGGAAAAAGGGTTTTGGTAGTTTCTTTCTAGCTTTCTTTGTGGCTTTTTGTGATTTATAATCCAGCTGCTCATTAATTATTCCATTAAAATCTCCCATCATGCATAAATTAACGTAGTCCAGTTCAATTATTTTTTATGGAGTTTATTATAAAATTCCTCTTGGTGGTCATTTGGAGCATATATTGCTATTAAAAGTATTTTAGTATTATTGTCCATTATTTCTACCATTAAGATTCTTCCATCATCATCTGTATAAATTAATTCAGCTGAAATTGTTTCTTTAATATATAGAACCATGCCTCTTTTTTTACATTGTGCCAATGAAGTAAACAATTTTCCTAATTTTTTGTTTCAGTACGTGTTCATGTTGTTTTTAATATGTACCTCTTGTAGGCAAATTATATCAAATTTTAATTTCTCCAATTTGTGAAATACTTTCCTTCTTTTAATGATTGAATTGAGTCCATTTATATTCATCGTAACCAGTTTTCTTTCCTCCATTTTAGATTTTGTAAGAGGGATTTATTGCTCTGGTGGATCTTATTTCTCTTAGTTCTCTGGGCCCCACCTACTCTGCCTTCTTCTTTTCCTTTTCTTTTTCAATTACTGCTATCAACTCCTTTTGAGGTTCAATCAGGGGCTCTTCTTTTCTTGTATCTTCCTCCTTTCCTCTAATATATTCATAATAAAATGATTCCGCCTTTTCAACCATGTCAATTCTATGTCTTTGTTCGCCATGTAAACAGAAGGCCTTCTGGTATCAGCCATCTATAATTTATTCCTTTTCTAAGCAGTTCTTTGGTTAGAAAGAGGTACTCTCTCCTGTCTCCCTTACTCTTCTTGGTACCTGTTTCAGCACCACAATTTCTTTGTCTTTATACTTTAATGTCTTTTCTCTTGTCATTTGCAAAATTTGTGTTTTAATAATTTTCTTAGTAAATCTAATATGGACTTCTCTTGGTAGCTTATTCCTCATTGCATATCTTGTATGTACATGAAACACTTCATCCATTCCATCCATCATTTTCTCTTTCATTATTTCTAGTGCTTCCGCCAATATTTCTATCATTTTTCCAACGAGGTTTTCACCCTTTTCTTCCTCCACATTTTGAAATCTCAAGTAAAATTCTGATCTATCCATCTCTCCTCTCAATGATTCAATCCTGTCTTTTCAACTTCACTCAATCTGATATTGATATTTCCAATTTCCTTATCTCTTTGTTCGTCCTGCTCTTCAATTTTCTTAATCTTTTCATCATATTTGGTCATCATCTCTTGGATATTTTCCACTTTCTCATCTGTCTTTCCAATTTTCTGTTGAATATTTTCAACTTTTTCATCCGTCTTATCTATTTTCTGCTGAATCTTCTCCACCTTTTGATTTGTCTGTTCAATTTTTTGGGAGATATTCTCATTACTCTTTTCAACATTTTCTACTTTTGTCTGTAGAATTTGAATTCCTTGCAAAATCTTCTGTAATGTATCCTCCTTCTCTTTTCCTTTTCCTGTTGCAACATTGCCTGTATTGATTGCTGACCTCCAGATGGTGAAGAAGCAGGAGTTGTTGATTGAGAGCTTGAGCTATTGCTTTTCTACTCATTTTATAGTTATTTCCTAGCAGGGCCCCCAAAAAGCAGAGGGCCCTCCAAAATAATAAAAATAAGTAGACAAAAAAGGGAAAAAGTAAAAATTAAAAATATTAAGGAATATAAAAAAATTAAAGAAACAAAAAAATTCTTCAGGTTCTTGTACACCTTAATCCGGTTGGTTCCACTTGTATACAAAAATAGAAAAAGTAAAGAAGAAAAGGAAGGTCTCAAAAAGCAACAACAGGTGGTTACCAGTTCAAAAAATAAAAGGAAAAGGGAAGAGACTTCAGGTATTTATATACCCTAATCCAATGGCGAATCAACAAGATGAAAAAAAGAAAAAAAAAGCGAAAAGGGGAGCAAATCATAGGCAGAGAAAAGGGAAAAGAAAAATTCCTGGCTAAAATTGAAAAAGGATAATCCAAACAATAAAAATTCAATCAATGGGGTGGAAAAGATAGAGCAGCCACAAATCCTGCCAAAGAGAAAAAAGAAAACTACTGCCACCAGATGTCCAAGGCTTTTTAGAATATCAAGTCAAATTTCCAGTAGAATATATTTTCAAGGTCACTTTAGTCTTCTTTCTTTCAGTTCCAACTCTGGGTTCCACTATCAATAGTTCACAGATGGGCACCTGTGTATACAATCCGTTGTGCTCACCCCACTATCTCTTTCAAGAAGGAACTCTATGTCCTTGAATGCAGCTCACATAGATAAACAAACAAAGAAGAAAGGAATACAGTATATCCAAGCCTCTAAATGGCAGTGCTTTCACTTTCACTCCTCCCCCTCAAGAGCAAGAAAAAAGGAAAAAAGAGAAAAGGCACATTGGTATTGCTCTCTTTTCTAAAAAGTTCTTAAAATCATAAACAGCGTTTAATCCAAAAAAATATTGGTGGAAAAAAAGGAAAAAGACCATCAGAACAAAAGATTATTTTACATAGAGGAAAAGCCAGTCCCTTTTAAAATCAAATAGTTCCAGAAGAGATAAAAAGGAAGAAAAAAGCCATCAATCTTAAGAAAAGCTTAACTCGCCGCTTATAAACTGTTCTCTTTACTTTTTAAGTCCACTTTCCAGTTATTGGGGTGTTCTCTTCAGAAATAAGTAAATAAAAAGAACCTCTCACCAAACCGACACACCTTCATCCGATCTTGCCTTTCTTTCGGAGCTGTCCCAGCTTCAGCAGCTTGATGGCTGCCTCTTTTCTGCCGGCAAAAAGAGCTTCTCCTGGATCAACCAGGGACTTTGCGATGTCCCTGGGATCGACAGGACGTGCTCTTTCCCTTCACTATCTCTTCGGGACGGTTTAGGTCCAAATGGACCGTCCAGCTGAGAAGATATCTACAGTGATCCAGGAGCTTCCCGATCGCACGTAGTATCACTGGGACACAAGCCCCGCCCTCCCCACCTCCACTTTTAACTGCTTGATCAATGGTGGGAGGGCTTCCTAAATTTCTTGCTCTGACCATTAAGCTACTGAGTGCTCTGCCCTCTCTTGTCTGATTGATTCCTAGGCAGAATTTCTTCCCTTCATCCTCCAACATCATCCACATATTCCATTACAATGCTAATTGTGAAGTGCTTCGCACATGCGTTGAACCCAGTGACCATGAAGTTGATCTGATGCAGAAGACTCTTCTTTGATTTTGCTCCATTCTCCATCCAGTTGGGCTAGTAGCCTGAGATTCCCCCAAAATTAGTGATTTAAAATAGATATAATACTTCAACATCAGCTATTGATCCCTGCATTGTTCCCTATATATCTTTGGAGAATACTGCAGCAGTGTTAGGGGCACAGCACAAAGTTAGAGAAAATGTTCATAGGACGTTTCCAACAACGATGCCTTAATCCATCTCAAACTGATTTTAAATGTTGTTGGCATTATATTCCCCTCAGTGGCATTGAGACATGATGTTCTTCCAAAATTTCCAGCCAATCTGTCCATTGAGGCGAACTGCACTGAAACAGTTTATTATAGACTATCAGTATTATGTACATTTTAATTCTATCAGTAAAGAAGGAACTAGTCACTTTTAAAAATAATAGAGTTGCCACTTGCCCATCTTCAAAAGTTGAACATTAATAATATCTTTGATGTATATCTTAAATGGACAAGTGTGAGTTCTGATCACAGAATTTGATGGGATTTAATACCTGCAAATTCTGTTACATATTGCCAAATTTTTCAGACATTTTCCTTTTAATCTCCTGCACTCTTACTTCTTTAAAAGTCAAAGAAGAAACTAAGAAGGAACTCTCTAAGTAATCTGGATGTCCACTGCAACTGTACAAAACTGCACAGAAGATTCATAGCTGGAGCACGTCATCTATAATTTTGTTAATTCCTACACACACATTTTGTTGTGCGGGGCTGAATTTGAAGATGTACAGGAGGATGCAGAAGAAGATGAAGAGTGGGAATATGTGGTAGGGGTTTAAATAGACTGTTTCAAGATGTGAAAGTCAGCAACTGAAGTAGCTAGTGGAATCACTAGGGGTAAAATGATAGTGGTCAGAAAAAACAAAGTACAAGGTAGGAAATACAGTGCTTATGAAAATGTGTTTTGTTCAGGTAATTAGCAGAATTGAGTAAGTGTAAGGAAGTTACAATTCCTTACCTCCTCTAGCCCTCCCAAGTGATTTTCCCCCCCTGTATCATTCCAGGTCATATTTGTTTCTGAGGAGATGCATCCAGCCACTCTTTGTATTTGAGGCCAGAAGGTCCCTCCTCCTCCTCCTCGTCCTCCTCACCCCTCCTCTTCCTCCTCCTTCCTTCTAAAAATGCTAGAAATTGATTTGGTTTTGCACCATAGCAGCTCCCCATTTATTGTGTTTTTAGCTGAAGATATTTTACATGCAGTCAAGTAGGACATGGAGTCCTATATGGACAGAATTACATTACTTGACTAAATAATGTGGGAACTGTTCTTCGGGCTATAGTCCCTGATGATCCCTTGTGGAATAGCAGGCAGGCTTAAATGCCTTTCCTCAACAGAAGAAGAGGCAAGTCACACAAACCCGTAACAGTGTGCCCTAATAATTTATCACTATGTGATTAACACCTCCATTTGCATGAAAGCATTACTTTGGAGTATTCTCAATTTCCCATCTATGCCATATATATTCCTGCTTGTCATCTATTCCCTTATGGACTCTGGAGTTGGGAATGATGGCCTATGGCAAAGTTTAGTCAAAACAATCCAAATACTTCTTGCTAGGAAAAAAGTTAAAGAGAAATGCAGGAATTCACCCATCCATTTTTGGAAGGTTTCTGCTGTAAAGAAAGTTTAAAATCTAACATCAAGAGAGAAATTTCAAGAACAAGTCTGCCCTTTTGCTCAGTTATACTTTACTAAAGTGTGCTGTTAAATTGAGGACTCACCAGCAAACTCTGTTTGCTTTTTCAGGCATCACCAATGGCAGCAGCATTTCCATTGCTGCTCCTTTTGCTACTATTATTATTTCAGATTGTCTCCATCATACATTTTTTTAGATCCCTCTTGCTTGTAATTTCCTCTTCTTCAATATTTCCTCTTCACTATTGAAATATTCTGTTTCTAAACTCCAGTGGAAAAGAATAGAGTCGGAATCATGGCTGATTAGAAAAGAATACAAAGGAGAGAAGAGACACAACATGCGGGACAAATTATTAGGGTGAGGAGATGTTAAGAAAATAAAGATGAAAGGAAAGGAAAGAAATGAAACAAATATGAACACAGAAGTATTAAAATATAGAATAATCTTCAAGAGAATGAATGGAAAATAGACATAAGGAAAATGATATATACTATAAATAGTGTTATGTATGTAGGTTTGAATGTTATTGGTTTAGTTTGAATTGTTCTTGTAAAATGTCAAATAGGATTGGTTTAAATAGTGCGGGAAAACCCTGCACTCTGATTGGCTGGCAACTACGGCTGCTGGCTATAAGAAGCAGCCGTAGCCCAGCCAAGTTGGGTCCATTCGAGCTGTAGTCACTTAATAAACTCTTCACTGAAGCTCTTCGCATCTGACTCTTCATGCAAACTTAACAAATAGAATGAACAAAATTGTATTGTAGAGTATCCTAGAAGTTTGTGGAGCTACTTAAGTGGAAAATATGAAATATGAATGTTTGATAGAATGATAAAGAGGCTATGATAAGAAAAATTCAAGATTTGGGGCAAAATCTGGATAAGAAAAAGATTTTAAATGTAAATGGAGATGATAGGTGACACAACAGAGCAAGAAACAGCTAAGATCAAAAGAGGAAGAGAAAAGGCAGAAAGATGATGCAAAATGTTATGACAATAAAAAGATTGAAAGAAAGTTTTGAAGAATGGGATCAGAAAATAATACTCATGATATCAACAATGTCAGGAATTATGTATGTTTCTATGGATGGATTATGTCCAAAAGAGGTTATTGAAGAAATACCAAATGTAGAACAAATTTTATCTGAGAGTAGAATTATAGCTGAGAGACCAAGACACTGAATTTAGAAAAAGATGTTTCACTGGATCTATAAAAGAAACTGGCAAGGTTTTAAAGTTTAAAAGAAAAACACAAATGACAAACTAAGAAAGTGACCTGGATATTTTTTTTTCCTTTTGGATTTACAAAAGAGGCTTGTTAAAGCTTTGAAGAACTCTGTTCTTCAAAGAAGAAGTAAGAAATTAAATCCTACAACAATATTTGAGTGAACTAAAGATTAAGACCGCTAGAAGTAAAAGGACAGAATATAAAGTTGGTTGATCTGATGAAGGTTAAAATGAGATTTTTATTACTTCTGGCTATCCTTTCTGCTGACACCAGGACTGAAAAAGATGATGTTTTATGGATTTGATTATAGATAAGAGATGGGATATGGGATGACAAGATAACTGTAACTTTAGAGAGGATGAAGAGTTACAAAAAATGTATATTTGTGATGAAGGCTGCAAGTCAGTTCTTTACATATTTTTCTCTTATTATAGTCTTACTTTTCCCATTATTCTTTTTCTTTCTTTCTTTTTCTTTGCATGTTTTACTCTGTTTTATTGCTTTTATTTAAGTTTAGCTTGTATTAGCTTGTATTATTAAAATCAATATTCTTAATAAACATTATGCATATAAAGACAAAAGAGTGAAGAAATTTAGAATACAAAAAACAATTATATTTAATTTGAGGGTTAATGCTTATTTATTTATTTATTTATTTTATTTTGACTTGTATGCCACCACTCTCCAAAAAGGACTCGGGGTGGCTCACAGATAAAAACACAGAACAATAAATTATTTAAAAAGAAATTAAACTAAACAAGCCAAAATACAGCTATAAAACCAAATTAAAATCGAATTTCAAACCCACCCTCTCCCCCAGGAGATCAGTCCAGCCCAGCCTGTAAAAACAACCAGGTTTTTAGATGCGCGGAAAGAGGAGAGATCGGGAGCCAGCCGTAGCTCAATGGGTAGCTGGTTCCATAAGGCGGGGGCCGATGCACAATAGGCCCTTCCCCGGGTCACCGCAAGCCAACATTGTTGTGCGGACGGCAACCTGAGGAGTCCCAACCTGTGTTCGCACAGGGCGACGGTATTTGATATCGGCAGGAGGCGCTCCCACAAGTACCCGGACCCATGCCATGAAGGACTTTGAATGTTAATGTCAGAACCTTGAATCGCACCCGGAGGGCAACTGGCAACCAATGCAGCTCGCAGAGGGGTGTAACATGGGAGTATCGGAAACTCCCATCACAACCCGCGGCGCATTCTGCACCAGCTGGAGCCTCCGGATGGTATGCAAGGGCAGTCCTACCTAGAGAGCGTTGCAGTAGTCGAGTCGGGATGTAACAAGTGCATGAGTGACCGTGAGAAGGGCATCTCGATCCAGGTAAGGGCGGAGCTGGCGAACCAGCCGAACCCGGGCAAAGGCCCCCTGGCCACGGCTCCCACCTGCTCCTCCAAACTGAGCCATGAGTCCAGGAGAACCCCCAGGTTCTGCGCCCTATCCACAGGGGGTAACACCTCTCCCCCTATGGCTAAAGGTGGAATATACTCACTGGAGCAAGATGCCTGTACGCACAGCCACTCAGTCTTGGCCGGATTGAGCTGTAGTCTGTTCCTGCCCATCCAGATCTGTACCACATCCAAACAACAGGACATCACAGAGAGGGCATCACTGATTTGGTTTGGGGTGGAGATGTATAACTGGGTATCATCAGCATACTGATGATACCTCACTCCAAAACCTCGGATGATCTTGCCCAGCGGCTTCATATAGATGTTGAACAGGAGGGGCAAGAGGACCGATCCCTGTGGGACCCCACACGTGAGAGCCCTTGGGGCTGACCTCTGCCCCCCTGCCAACACTGATTGGCAGCCCTGAGAGGTAGGAGGAGAACCACTGCAGAACAGTGCCTCCCACTCCCAACCCCTCAAGGCGCCGCAATAAGATACCATGGTCGATGGTATCGAAGGCCACCGAGAGATCTAATAGGACCAGGACAGAGGAAAAACCTCTGTCCCGCGCCCTCCAGAGATCATCCACCAGTGCGACCAATGCTGTCTCTGTACTGAACCCGGGCCGGAAGCCCGATTGATAGGGATCTAGGTCCCTATATAACCTTATTTCATTTACTGTATTTTAAAAAGCCAAAGGAAAAGCAAAAAATACATTTTCTGACCAAAAGTAATTGTAGAATCCTGAGAACTTTTTGACATTGCCAAAATGAGATGGGAGGTTGAATGCTTTGGAGCAATTAGTTGACATTTGCAGAAGTGGGTCCAGGTTTTCCATAATCTGTGCAAAATTAGATTTCATATAGTCTATGCATCATCTTGTGATATGACATTTCTACATTACTCGAGCAAAGCATTTACATTTAACTTGCCCTTTGTTCTGTGAACTTAACAAATTCATTTTTATTTTCCTTTCTTATTAATAGTTAGATTAATACATGGAGCCTACTGAAATATGAATTCAAGTCTTACAATGTTTTTTAAAGGAAAAGGAATAAGCCCTTGGCCATCATTTATTTTGGAACACAGCTCATGAATTTTAACAAAATATTGTCATGTTGAGTATTAATATACAATTATGCAAAAACAACCATAATGTCTCTGATGAAAATTAGATTCCATTGCCACTTCTATAATCAGGGGTGACATTTTTTAAAAAGACTCATGACCTAAGATTCTTGTTGCTATAGCAATAAGTCTGTTAAGGGGGGGAAGAGCGTGTTTATGTATATTTCAGGGAACAGGAAAGTGTTGGTTGGCTGTCATGTTTGCTGAGTGTAGTACCTTCTTCTCTGCCGATTAGCTCAAAATATGTGACTTCTCTTGCCATGACTGAAACAATCTGCCCTCATCACCATCTTTTCCTATTGTAACAATGCTGGTAGGGGATGCAAAGTTGTTTCCACTCTCAAAAACCCAATCACATACACATCTTTCATTGTGTCAAGAGGCAAAGATGGGCACTTATATGAAAGTGCTGCTTCCTGCACAAACATTTCAGTGTTCACAATTTTATAAAGGTTGATGCAACACTACTAACAAATGCTGGTATCTTTCACTGTCAGAGAGCCACAACCAGCATGGAAGAGGAACATCTGGAAATTCAGTATTACAGAAGGGGGATGAAGTAGTAAACATTTCCCCTATTTCTGCCTTCAATATTGAAGACCAGCCTTTTCTGTTAACAAAAGGCAATTGAAAGGCACTATATATATAGCTGGCAGCCAGTGATTTTTTGCTTCAGAATGGCTCTAACAAATCTTACAAATCTGTTTGGCATTTTTGCTGCGACAAATTAAACAGCTTATTTTTCTGAAAATCTATCCAGTTGTAACCTTTTCTAAATCATGTTAGTTTGTATGTTTTTCTAGTGCAGAGTGGTATTATATTTATTTCATTTATTTGATTGATTATCAACTTCTCATGGTTATGTTGCTGTAGTTGCCTCCAATCTGAAAACAGTACAAAAGTATGCCAGCGTGCTTGCTTTGGTTTGCCCTTATTGCTGAGAGCAATGTTCCACAGAAATGAGACCAGGCACTGGTGCTGTTCTCAAGATTTAATAAGTAATAAGGAATTTGAATGGCAGATTTCCCCAATGTCAGCTGCTGGCAAAAAAATTTGATGACAAAATCAGATCTTGACGGACTTCTAGAAAATAAGGAGGGGTGGAGCTTCAGGGGAGAGAATATTCT